>JBBMKC010235595.1:0-21561 GCA_037834085.1 Bipalium vagum | reverse complement strand
GTAAAATTAAAATTAGCAACTTTGGGTTTTTAAATATAGAAAAATGTAACACATAATAATAATGAGTTTTATAATAAGAAAAGAAAATACAATAAATTATATAAGTATTTTCGTACTTCCTAAAAATAAATAAATTAGAAAAAATATTATATAAAAGGATTAACTGAGGTAATGAAAAGAACGATAGAACGACAAGAAAAACAAAAACCAGTAAACAATCATTCGAGTCTAACACACGAGTTCTCAATATAAGCAATTGAAATTCCACTGATCCAAACAGCGACAAATATTGTAACATTCCATTGATCCAGACAGCGGCAATTATTGTGTAAACAAAAGACATTCCACAGAGAAAGAGATTGTATTAGTAGGAGACATTTCGCGGAAAAATTAAAAAGAATTATAGTTCGTGAATTCCGTGAATCGTCAAACCTCAAGAACTTTAATTGGTAAACCTTGTTGTTGATATTATTACTTAATTGCGCATACTCTATTTGATTCAATCAAAACAGCAGTATCCTATAAATTTTAAATTAAATAATTACAACCTTTAAGCAATCTTAACCGATTGACTTAAAATTTAAATTAAATACTTCAAAATAAATACTCGGTGCTTAATCGAGGATCAAGTAAAGTTTTATTGTTTTTCTCTTTCTTCTCTTTTTGTTTAAAGTTTGCACAGTTGCTAGCTGGCAAAATTTTGAGAGCTTTAGCACACTAGACTAAGTCTGTGTCTATAGATTTCTAATCGATCAGTTAAAATCTCATAAGTAATTTGTAATTCAAAGTTTGTGAAAGATTTTTTAAACACTCGTTCATTTCTTTTTAATTCGTTTTACACTGTGACAGTAATTTTTTATATTTGTGCTTGAACGTTCATCCGTAAACCCTTCTGATACTTTGTTAAGTGACCTAAAAGCCCAAGTTCAATCTTCTTTTAAAATCAGCCACTTTTTAGGAAGAACAATAATATTTTATTGATTGAAATTTTTTATAGTAATCCGTTGATAATAAATTTACTTTAATTATTCTATTGAAGTTCCTCATTGATTCGAAAGACTTTGTTATAATATGTGATTTTGAGTGATTTTTGGGACCCAATTCATTTTGATCGATTTATATATTTTTTAGTGAAATAAAAGTTTATTGTAAATTTTTATTCAATCAGTAAAGGTTATTGTGTGATTATTTTGATTCAATCTGTAAAGGCTATTGTGAGTATTTTATTTCAAAATAACTGTTAATAAATACAAAGTGTAGCATTAGTAAAATTGAAAGTTTAAATATTTATAGAAAAGATAAACTTACCCCAGAAAATTATGAAATAATTAACAATTTCACAAATAAAAAAATACTATTATTAACATTTATGAAAAATGTACTAATCAATCTGATATTCAAGAAATTTTTTGAAGAATACAGATTAATCTATTTTTATCATGGATTATGTTCAGATCCTCCTGAAATTGACAATTTAATAATTAGTTTTGACTTCATTAAATGATATCATCATTATCTTAACATTTCCTCAACAACTTGATAATTGATATTCAATTTAAAGTTTGGTGATCGATTTCATTGTTATCTGAACATTATATTGACGAACTGATAATTGATATTATTGTTATTTTCTGAGTATTATTATTATATTATTATTATATTATATATTATATACACGCCACTGCTTTACTAATTACACCAAATATTAGTGTACGGAGTCAGGTTGATTTTAAATTATGAAATAATTAACAATTTCACAAATAAAAAATGTTATTATCAAAATTTATGAAACATCAATTTGATATTCAAGAAATTCCACTAGATATGATTAATATTTCTAAAAAATTAACTAATTACTATTTTCAAAATATTCATTCTTTTAAAAGGCAATACATTTATACTTGTGTTTAGATCTTCAAAGAATTAGCGAAGATTAAAGTGCTTCGAATCATCTGAGAATTGTAACGAAATTTGAATATATTAGTTATAAAATTCAAGAAACATATAATAGTTTGAAAACTAAATAAAAGATAGTAAATGAGCTGAAAGTGGTTAAAATTTTTATAAAATAAATAAAATAACTTTATTAATTTTAGAATATTAAACTTCACAAGTAAAAAGTTATACAATTACTTTTTCCACTTTGAATATTAAAAAAGAAATATAGTCTACAAGAAAGATATACTAAATTTATTCTATTTTCTTTTATTTGTTAAAAATATGGTATTCATTTTTTTGTATTCACCCAAAGGTACCTCTCAGTAACATCTTACAGTAAAGGATCACAATAAGGTCTGTAATGATAATATTATCATTACAATAATTATAATGAGTTAAATTCCATTAAAATTACCGACAGACTAAATAGAATTGTGTTAACCTATAGTTGAAAATTTATTAAAGAAAACAGAAGTTAATTGATTTATTTAAAATTTAACTTTGCGGAACTAGATGAGAAAAGTGAAGCTTCTTATAATTTAATGCAGAAAGATAATAAAATTTGTTAAAATGAAGATTGAGATTGGAATTGCTGAAGAAGATTAAAGAAGAATTCAATTTTGTTTAAAACCAGTAAGTTCATACAGATTTTATCGAAAGATATGCATTCAATCATGAGGAACTGAGTCGTCTTTAGACAATCACAAGGTGTCCAACTGACGGCCAAAGGGTTAACAAAGTTTCGTGTTGGTGAGAGCGATTTTTATAAAAATATTTTTCTAGTGTTGTTAATCTATAATCAGAATTTCATTTTATTATTTATTTTAACATTTACGTAATTTAATGCATAGAACAGCAGTTATTATTATATCCCTCTTTACATAATCATTGATAGACAAACATAATTTAACATTTTGATCGATTGTTTGTTGTCTTATTGTATTCCCTGAGAACTATATCTTAATGTGATTGTCATATTAATAAACCGTAAAGTTATTCGATCTGATTTCTGTTAAACCAAAGCATAGTCAAAGAGTAAGATTAAAACATGTTAATCTAATTTTTTAAGAAGTAAAAATTTAATACAGTGCAACTTCTATTTTGAACCAATAATTTGTACTTATTATCATATTTCTCGAAATTTTCATATAAAAAAATTAAATTCTTGGTCCAAATATTTCAATAACTTGTTTAAAAATTTAAAAATTTATTTTAATAATATTTTGGTATATAACATTTTCAAAATGAAAAATTACAGATTATATAATTCAAAAGTGTTGAAATATTAGGTTGAGGTATGATGTTTTGCCGATTTTTAGTCATCATGTTTAATGACATGATATTGTTTGAAATTTTTTTTGCAAAATTTATTTATATATTTAAGATAATAGATAATTAATCGTTTATTGATACTATCATAATGAAATATGACTTTTGTTTTAAATTGTATATTTTTTAATTTTAGAAATGGTTACTGAAGATACAATTTTTAGATCAATTATGTTTTACTATTTTAAGAAAGGGAAAAATGCTTCAGAAACGACCAGAAAGATATGTAATGTACACGGAAAGAATGCAGTTAAAGAAAGAACTGTTCGTGTATGGTTCACAAAATTCCGTGATGGTGACATCAGTCTTGAAAAAAGAACTTCTTCTGGACGACCACCTACAGTTGATGATGAAAAAATCAAAGAACTGGTAGAAAATAATCCTCATCTAACAAAACGCGAAATTGGATTTATGTTACATATAGTCCAGACCACAGTTGGAAGACATTTAAAGTCTATTGGATGTGTGAACAGATGTGAACGGATTCCACATGCATTATCAGAAAAAACAAATATGACCGATTTTCTGCTTGCATTTCTTTGTTGAACAGAAACAAAAATGATTCAATTTTAAAACAAATTGTAACAGGAGATGAAAAGTGGATCCTTTTCAATAACGCTAAGCGAAAACGGCATTGGCGAATGCAATCTGGGAGTCCGGTATCAGTTCCGAAACCAGAATTACACCAAAGCAAAGTAATGTTATGTGTTTGGTGGGATTAGTCTGGAATAATCTATCATGAACTTCTGCCAAGCAATGAAACTATAAATTCCGAAAGGTATTGTGCACAGTTAGACAATCTGAAATGTGCTCTTGAAGAAAAAAGTCTCGCTTTGGTCAATAGAAATAATGTATTATTTAAACAGGACAATGCAAGACCAAACAAGTCTTTTCAAACTCTACGGAAACTGAATGACTTTGATTGGATCTTCTTATACACCCTCCATATTCTCCAGATATAGCACCTTCGGATTATTATCTGTTTCGATTGCTGCAGAACTCTCTTAATGGGAAGCTGTTTGATTCCTTTGAAGCTTGCAAAACTGTAGTGACTCTATTCTTTGAATCAAAATCCCAAAAATTCTACCTGGATGGAATCATGAAACTACCTCAGAGATTGCAAATGATTGTCGAGAAAAATGGTGATTATATGACTGATGAGTGTTTTTTTAAAAAAAATTTCTATTTAAACTTATTTCATTTTTTCGGCAAAACATTATGCCTCAACCTAATATATTATTAATTATTGGACTTATTGTTGTTTTTTAAATTTCTATTATTACATCCATAAAAGTTCATATAAAACATGTTTTATAGCCTTCTTATGTCTTATCTTCTAATGTTGGACCAATTTCTCTTTTTGGATCACTTTTGAAATTTTGTGGTCCAAAATAGAAGTTGCACTGTATTTTAAAAATTTAAATATATTATTAAAAACTGCTGAAGAATATAATTCTCTTCAAATTTGCTATTTTTATAACAAAGTATAACTTTTAGTGACCCTCACTAATAGTTATTAACATGTTCTTACACGTGTGAATCAAAATAACCACCATTAACTTAACCTGTGAATCAAAATAATTACTAAATGATTCTACATTTTCATTTTTACATAATAGCAAACTCAATGTTTAAATTACACTATGTTAGTGCCTATACAACAAACAAGTTCATTGTCAATGTATTTGGATTAACGTCAATGCTATAATATAACAATAGATTATATGAATTAATATCAATGCAAAGAAAAAAATCGATAATTAAAATATTAATCTCAAAGTTATTATTTATTAAAAAATTCAGTTCTAAAATCAGATTATTAAAAAATTTAATTCAAAATCAGAAGAAAAATGAAAAACTGTGCCACAAAAGGAAATTTTAAAACAATTTTTTTCTGTGTGGTGACCACTAGGTCCTCAACAATGCATACTCCTGCTGCATCAACATTACTGAAAGCTTATAGAAGTCTCCAAAGAAATCTTACGACACCTCTGATTCTTCTAATATCTCGATAGAAGTTTATTATTGATTTTATAAGAATAGAAAAATTATTCGCAGAAGAAAACGTATTATTCAGAGAAGACTGAAATATTTAAGTACTTTTTTATTGTGTTTTCGGTTGTTTGGGATTATATTTAAATTCACAACCAGAGGACTATCTATGAGCAACTTTAAGGACTCAGTTGATAGTTCGGGAGTTTAGACTGAAGATGAAGATTGTTTTTGTTTTCCCTTTTAAAATTTTAATTATTATTATTAACTATATTTTATTTTGTTTAGGTTAATTGATTTTTACTTGATTATTCTTTTATTATATTGGACAATCTGAAAGTTTTTATTTTTTATTATCCTTATATTGATTTTTATTGTTATTCGTGTGGAATATAAATACAAGTTATTACTGATTGTTGTTATTTTGTACTATCTGATATTCGGAGTCAGATTACATTTGATACGCTAAAAATAAGCATTTAGTATCTTATTCTTAATTTTATTTTTGGGATTTATCTGTTTTAATTAAATCGAACAATTATTCTTGATATTAATTACTGCAATATGTGTGGTTTAATATTTATTTTATTGATATATTGAACGATTATTTGATTAACATTACATTGACTTGGTTTTATTTTATGTGATTGATTTTGTGAACGATTTCCAGTAGCGTTTAGTGAAATAAAGTTTATCGTGAATAGTTTTCATTTATCATAATTAATTGGAAGTAAATAATATTGTGGTTATTTTTGATTCATGGTATTAAGATAAAGTTATTTTCGATTATTTTAAGTTAACAGAGGATAGATTTTCGAAATAATTTAGATTTAACAAGCGCATTATCAACAACTTGAGGAGTTAGGAAAGTTGAACTTAAAGTTACACATTTCGATTTAAGAAAATAGTAACATTTTTTTATTATTACGGTGTCAATATCTGTTTTTATATTAGCATTTATATAATCGATATTTTTTATTTACACATTTTATTGACAATTTAGAAGCTGTTATCACTTTTATTTCTTGATGTATAAACTGACATTGTATTATAATAAAAAGATTATTAAATAGTTCTTTATTGACCAGAGGGAAATTTTGAGCCTAGTACGAGTATGTTTACGCAAGATTAAACACTCACAAGTAACCAAGTACTTTCATGATAAATATACTAAAAAGTTGCAATAACCAAGTTTGTAAATTATTTTTAAGGAAAAAAGTGGTCGATTGTTCTCAAATTTTATATTCTCAGGATAAATTAAAATTTTATACTTCTCTTTTTTAAGTTTATAGAAATTTGAGTTCAAATTATTATACATTATACTGAGTATGATGGCTTTCAGCAAATCAAAAGTATTTTGGAAATATTTATTAACCTCTTTCTCAATAACTCCCCATACTTAGTAGTCCAATGAATTTAGATCTGGGAAGTTGGGTGGTTAAATATCATGAGTAATGTGGTCATGAAAATTTTCAGTCATCCATTCTTAAAATTATTTATCCATATGTGATGGATTAGAATCTTGTTGGAAAACATAAAAACCTCCCATTTCTTACTGAGTCAATCAAGGGCTTCATTACTGTTTTCAGGACCTCAATGTTGATAGCATAAGTCATTCTAAGGCATTGTAAGAAGAAGAAAGTAGGCATTACATGTCCTTCACTGCCTATTGCCTAATTATAGTAATTATTGTATAAAATTATTAAAATATTAATAAAATTTAGTAATTTTATAAAGAGCCAATAAGAAAGCTTAAAAGTTGAAAAAGGGACTATACAAACCTCTGTTTTCAACAGTAAAATCGCACAAAATTTTTGAATCAAAACAATTATTTGCTGAGGATAAAATAAATTTATAGGTAAAAATTTAAGTCCCATAATTAATCGTAAAAGAAGAGTTATCAATATAAAATTGTGTTCGTATAATTAAATACATAATTCGATAATTAAAGCAGTCTACATTATCGCTTCTTAATAAAATTTTCCAATTTCCTTCTTTTTTTATTCTGCAACGCTACTGTACGAACCTCTAGGGTTTAGAGTACGGTTTTTCTAAACACAGGACCTCTTCGATTTTTCCTAATCAAGAGTGTATAAATTTTAACTAAAAATTAATTATAATAACAAATATTAAAAGAACCCAATTTGTAAAAGTTTTTTTTAATAAAATATACATATTTATAAAATAATTTATTTTCTTAGTTATTTTAGTTAAAGTTCTCCTAATATATACGCCCTTCAAATGGGAGTTGGTAAGCCGTAATTATCTCATTAAAATACATTAAACAATAAAACAATGAGAAATTGATTTAGGTCGATTAAAGTCGGTCATTAATTTAATATCTTTAATTATGAATAAATGTACGGCTCGCAGTTATTTTATAATCCTAACAGATTTTTATTGTTTTTGATGTCCATGTCCCAGTGTTCATGTTCACGAATATTCCAGTTCGTTTCAATTTATCAATTTAAGCATTAGCATCATGACTCTTTCAAATTTAACGTGTTTTCTGGACGTTTTGGCACAAAACATATTGCCAAAAAAACGTGTAAAATCTTTAAATAAAAAAATCGATTGCAAATGAATTTATAGCTTCATTAATTTGCTTTACATTTATAAGAAACACATGACGACCATTATAGAAAAAAGGATATTCGGAACCAAATCTATGTTGAAAAAATTAGATATCATCAAACACTTTCAAGCTGAACGCATTCAAAGAACAACAATTAATAGTTTCTTCAAACGATATAAAAATTGATTAACATATTATGACAAGACTAGAACAGTTTGTCTTTTAAAAAAATAACCATCAGATTGCGAAATACGATATAAATCCGTTTTGAAGTAGACAAATATATTTGGCTGATAAATTTAACGTGTTCAAGACATGTGACATGTGTACAAGAAAATTTGAAAAAGATGGATTTTAAAAGCCAATGTGAACCAAAGTACACCGAAAAACAAATCGAACAAATATCTAAGAAGTTTCAAAAATTACGAAAAGAAATAATTGATTCTGATACTTATATTATTCTTGATGATGAAAAATATTTCACTTTTTTACATGTTGAAATACAAGTTTTCATTCGTCTGACAAAGAAAAAACACACGTACATGATAGGTTCAAATTCAAAAAGAAATTCAAAATTCAAAGAAAATTATTTATGAATTTAAAAATACATTAAGATAATATTGAGAGGGTCCACAATAATAAAAAATAATAATAAAGGTTTAAAAGGCAATAAATAAATAAAAGTACAGAAAATAATCCTTCTTTAAAATTACTTAAAATAAAGTAAAACTCTTAAAAAGTAATTTTATTTACTCTTAATTTTATTTACTTTTTAGGGAAATTTTAAAATAATAAAATAAAGATGAAAGGAAAATCAACAATTTTTATGAAATTTTTTTTGAGCTTTAAGATTAATCTCAATGCCAAGATTTCCCTATGAAGATCACCAAAAAAGTACTAAAGGAAAAATATTTCTCCAGAATATTGCCCCCAATCAGCGTACAAGAAATTTTATTTATATTATTCGAAGAAGAAAACGTATTATTCCGAGAATACTCACTATCCTAGAATTTTTCAATTATGTTTCCCGTTTGTTTGTGATTGTGTTTAAATTACCAACCAAAGGGCTATCTGTGAGTTTAGACCAAAGACGAACTGTAAGACTGTTTTTGATTTTACTTTAAAATTTTAATTATTGTTATTGTTAACTATATTTTATTTAATTGATTTTTACTTGATTATTATTTTATTATTATCTTGGACAATCTGAACATCGTTATTTTTGTGATCCGTATTTTGATTGTTTTATTACTTTTATTTGCATGTCATAAATTATAGTTATTGCTTTACTGATTGTTGTTATTTTGCACTACATAAGATAATGTTATGTTAAATTCCATACTCTAAATATTGATTTTAAAACAGACTTATGAAATGGAAATCTAAAATATGAAATAAATGTTTTATTTAATGATTCAATTTTTTGTTTTATCCTCAAATATATAGTCGTAAAAAGTGTCCTAAAAGTCATATTTCAAATTCTAGAAGTATTCCTGAAAATAGAATAAAATTTAATAATTATCATAGAGAAAGAAGACAAAATAACCATTTCCTTAAGCTACAAAAAATATTGATCAAAGTTTTAATTAACCTTTGAAAGAACAAAGAAATATAAAGAAATTTTAATTAGCAGTTTGATTTTTTTAATTTATAGCTTCGATTCTTTTTTTATTTAATGGTATTTTATATTTTTCATAAATTAAAAAATTAACACAAAAAAATCTATAATTACGATATAAAATATAAAAATATTCATTTAAGTTGTTATTTTATTAATTTATTAAATCAGTATATTTCAAAATAAAGTGGAACAAGCAGTTACCTGTTTTGTTTGTATAAAAGAGGTGGGGATTTCTGATCAGGTCATGATAAACAAATTTCATCATACATTTTGCTCTCAGTGCTGTCATCAAATTGAGTCTGCAACGCGGCGAAAAATTAAAAAGAAAAAGTGACGCTTGCTTTTTTATTCGAAAATCAAGAAGTTTCTCATGGAGAATTTACCAAAGAACAAAAAAGCTCTGAAATTGTAGTTTGAATTATACAAGTACCTGCAGTACCAAATGAGACGTTGGAGAACATATTTGAAGAATTTTCAGATAAAAATAGCAAGGGTCACAACGTTTCCAAGGAGATATCGAATGATAATGCAAATTTCGTCTTTTGATACAATAATCGATTGATAGCTTGGAGCTTGTGTCCATCGATTACGATGTTGATGAGAGCATTATGAACTGGTTCTCTAAAAAATTTCCAGACAGAGTTAAGATAGAGACCTTTTTGAAAAGCTATTCATTGGATTGGGTTAATAAAACAATGATACATCCTTACAAAAATTTTCAAGGAAGAATGGCAAAATATTCTATAATACTATAGTGGAGCTTTCAATTTTTTTAAAAATTGACTAATATTTATGTCCCCGATATCTATAGACATGAAAATCTTGGAAACTTTCATTAATTCCCCAGTCTTCTGTATGGTCTGTAATCTTCTGTTTCTTGAGATTCTTTCTTAGGAGGGTTTATTTTTCTTTTCACAAAATTGTAACTGAAAATGCCAACTCAATTGATACTGGTTAAGGCCTTATATAAATAGTGAGAGAGCTGAGGATATTTTGGGAGTTATTTCGGATAAAATACCATAGATACCAGTTTGTTTTAATTAAGTAATTTAATCTAATTATAATTCAATTTTTTAAAATTATTTACCCTTGAAGTCTCAATATAATCAATAACCAATTAAAAATAATCAATAAACAAATTCATGTGATACTTAATTATACAAAAGCGTTTAAATTTTTTAAAAGATTTTCTGATCAATGGAACGTTTCTGAACATTTAAAATCCAAAATTAATTATTATTGTTACACAAACACCAGTCCCTGGTTAATTACGTGCTTTTCATTAATTTTGAATGAGTCTTGATTATTATTTTTTTGAAAATTTAAAATCGAAAAAAAACCTAACGTCAAAAGTTGAAATTAAATAATTAATAATCTCTATATTAAAGAAACAATTCATTTCTTTTTTTAAAAAATAATTCTGGTGCCGTGTTCGGGAGTTATAGTTGATGTACAATAAAATTGATTTTTTTAATTTAATAAATAATTTTAATGTTTTTCTTATTTTTTTGATATGGGATATAAATATTCCCGAAATCTGTATGGATGAAAGGAGTGTAAAAGAAAGAAAATATCAAAAAATAAATTAAAACAGATAATCGGGTTAATTGTCAGATAATTAAAATTAATCAAAATACCATAAACAGAACACGCAATTCAGATTTAATATTCCCTTTTATAGTCTGACTGCTGAGATGTACCTATAATAATTTTTATTTTTATATCATAAGCACTCCTCAAATGAGGCCTTAACAAGTACGCTTTACTTACTAATTTTATCTTGCTGGGTGATTCTGTTAAATTATTTTTTAATCGATAATTCAATATAACTAATATTATTTAAATTATATATTAAAAACAAATGGAAATTATTGATTAACCAACAGAAAATTTTGAAAAAGTCAATCACGAGAGAACAGTGAAATAAAGACTAAATTGAAAATAATCAAGAAAGTTAGAATTATTTGGCTAATGAAGGAAATAGCCGTTTCCAAGCGTAAGGATATGTGATCGTAGATCAATCTCTGCGACCATTCCCAGAAAGCCACCCAGAAAAATAAAGTTTTAGTCGTCGACCAAAATTCAGTTGATTGTCGTCAGGAGAAGTATACCAATCAGTTATTTTTCAGATTCCGCAAACGAGGGGAATATGATTTTATCGCAGATGTATCAGAAGGTTTCAAGAGTTACAACACGGATCGTATTAGAAGAGGAAAATTTCAGTTTTTCTGGTATATTCGCAATGACAAAGCCAACGGATTTTACAAGGGTACCCAGCGAGCTTATGAATCCATGTGACCTGAAATGGATCTAGAGAACGACCCGGGAACCCCTTGTCGCTCCTGGTGAGAATATTTTCAGCTTTATATTGTTTATTTTTATGATTAACAAAAACTTCATTTTACTCATCTTGAACTTGTGATTTGGATTATGTGTTATTTTTTTCAGATAATTGAACGGTTTTGATGTTAAGACATTTGGACAATTTCGATTATTGATTTTTAGACCTTTTGCGATTTTAATTGTGATTTTGCGACTAGTGTAACGATTGTTTAAATATATTCAATAAGGTTTTATCTTGATCGTTTGATTCAATTAGAATTTTAATTTGTGCAGCTACAGTAGTAAGCGAACACACCATTGTGTAGTGAGGAGCTATTGATTTGAGAGCGAAACTTACTTTGATAATGTATAATAGTAACAATATTTAGATATACAGTACGTTAACTAACACCGTGAACAAAAAAATTCTGCATCAGAGCAAACGAATTCCTTATTTTTAAAATAGAGATCCAATTACAAAAGAATAAACCTGAAGAAGTACCATCATTAAAACCTGACTACACGGTGATTTTTAAGGATATAATGGTATCTTTTGCATCACTTTTGGTTTCAGCTTGACCAAATCCTACAATTTTGCTTATTCACAAACCATTGCTTATTCACAATTTCAGCATCCACCAGACCTTCACAAATACACACACAGACACTCATGTGGGATTTTGACTAACTGACGGTTCACTTGATTTTCTTGTTTAACTTCGATTTTACTTGTTCAAACTTCAAATCAAATTCACACACCGCCATGAAAATATTTTTCATTTCGAAAATTGCGGAATAAATGGTTTTTCGGTTTTTCTGTCAGTTGATCACTAAATTAGTGTCGTTCTCAGCTTCACTTCCCGTTGAAAACCAAATCATTTTCTTGGTAAAAACACTTTCAATGATCGAATCTAAGTAAAATAATATTATAAACAAAATATTTTAAAAAGCTACTCCTAAATATCTTGGAAGTTATAACTTAGATTAAATTCGGCTTTTTCCTGACACATATATTACCAATTCAAATTATTGGTCCACAGTAATGTTTTTATTATACACAACTACATTTATTATTATGTTTATCACTAATAAATAATTTGGGATCGTCTTCAATTTCGTACATAGAATACGAATTTTCGTAATTAATTTTGTTATATATAAGAATATCTTAACATACCAGACGACTTTCAAGTCTCAAATCATCCAAAGGATCACTTGATTGTTTTGACAGATTGATCAGCGTTCCAAACTAACCTAGTTCTTCATATATTCTTGCCATGGAAATCTTTCATTTTATTATTTGATAAAATTTAACTTAAATTAACAAACACTTCTAATTATCAATTTAATTAATACTTTCTTTTCCTTCTTTCAGTAGTTTTAGAGATATGAAAAAAATAAGTATTCCTTATCATCAGATGTAATTTTATAAAAGTAAATTAATATCACGTGCAAATGAAATGTGAGGATAGACCTAAAAATATTCTCTTCAGACATTTAGACGCATGAGAGGTGAGAAGAACATTTTAACTGATCTGAGTTTTTAAGATTCGATTTTATAGCGATCTTGTTTGGACATTTTACCACTACTTATATTTTTTAAAAAATTAATAAAAATTAAACCAAAGAAAATAAATAAAAAATATAATTTTAATTAAAATCTAATTCAATGAAATAAACATTTAATCATAAAAAATGAGTAATAATAGGATTGATAATATGACTAATAACATCAATACCACTTTTATTGATATTTGTAGATAATATTTTAAAACAAAAACAGTTTTATCATCTCATTTAAGATCTAAAAATCATCTTTAAATAAAAAATAATAAAGATAATATTCAAAAATATTTAATTATGAAATATGTTATATAGAATTCAAAACCGAAATATCTCTTTTTTATAATATTAGATATAAAAAGCATAGTGAAAAAAATAATCAAAATTAATTGAAAATAATATTAAATAAAACTTTTTAAATATAAATATCAGAAATTTATTTATATAAAAAGGAAAGCAACATTGCAAAAAAATTGTCAATCTTGTATCACATACTCAAATATTCAACATTTAATTATAAAAAGTAAAAAATCAGATATTATTTTCAAATTACAATTTCCATTAGTATTAGATTAAAATTTTAATTATAAATTGGTTTTAATATACTATTCTTTTAATTCTATTTTTAATATTAAAGAAAGTAATAATAAAATTATTCTAAAAGTTAAAGATTCAAAATATAAAAGATACGGATATATAATTTAATTTTTAAATTAAGCTCAACAAAAGAAGAAATAATATAAAAATTAGAAATTTAAATTCTATAACAAATTTTGTATTATTGGTTAATGAAAATAATAATTGTGAAATTTTTGGTTGGATACCAGATAGCATTAAAGAAGATCCAACTAAAGACAACAAGGAATATAAAACTGGAAAATTTTATGTTTTCAAAATAAATCTATAGGAGAATTTCCATTAGAATTAATGTTTTAACTTTTGAAATGAATGTCAAATTGAAATTGGTATATTAAAATTGTTTATTCCAGAATTAACCTTCAATCCAGAATCATAATCAGAATTAAAATTATTAATTGAAGATGAGAAACCTATTAATATAATTCTTTATAAAGACATGAAGAAAAAAATTTAACAGAAGAAACAATTCAAGTGTTTCAATTATTTAATGTTCCTAATAACCAACTTAAATTTTTAATACTTTTTGATAAAATGAACTTGATTATAATAAAAATAATAGTTTGTTTATTCAAGATAAAATAAAGGGTATAAGAGTTCAAGTTAATAATTCATATTATTCCTTAAATCCTATACAATTTCAAAAGGCAAAAAATAATATAACATATTCAAATTATGTATAATCATGTACATATTTTAATAATGATCCTCAAATAAGTTTATTAGAATTTCAAAATTTATATTCTATATTTGACTTTGATTGAAAAGGTCAACCAAATAATTTATGTTTAAATGATGCTAGAGTAACTCTACATATCTTAAGAGAAAAACTTTTGTAGGAAAAATAAGTGTTGTTTTATTACAAGAACAATTTATGAAATAAAAGTAAAAGGAGGAAAAATGTTTATTGAAAACAAAATTTATGTTAGCTAACGATAAAAATTTTTATATTTTATTTTATATTTTTACAAGATATTATTTATTAATTTTTTAACATTTATGTTTAGTAAAATGGAAAACTTTAATACATAATTTTCATATTAATATGATGATATATTTGATAATAATGAAAATAATATTAATGTTTTAGAAGAATCAGATTGTAAATTTTTAAATGTAACCAGATATCTTGAAGGATATATTATCATGAATGTGACATAAATAAAAGTGTAAAATTTGAAACTGCAATTCATGATTTAGTTTTTGAATGGTATTTCAAAGATGATATTTTCAAATAAAATATCATAATTTTGTCCGAAAAAACGGCGATACAAAATTTCAGCAAAGTAGTCATTTATGTCATTACTATGACTTGTTCCCTTTTGTCTAAGTTTTCTTTAAATAATTGACCAAAATCCTTCAATTGATTGCGTGTGCATATTCCTTAATTAATAAAATTTTAATTTTGATTAATAAAATTTATTACACATGTAATTAAACTACAGTGCTCCAACTAATTATTGCCGCACTAAGAAAATGCATATTTTTGTATGTAGAAACTCTCAAAGTTATTAATATTTATATATAAGTAATATAACAATATATCCATTCTGTTAATATATATATATATACGAAAGTGTACATATATTTACAAAAAAAATATAAAAAAGATTTTTAAAAAAGTAAAAATTAACTAAAAAATACCAATAATTTATTACCGCATATTTAAAAGGCATATATCATAACAACAAAAAACATTTTGAATTATTTATCGATTTTTAATATTTATTTGAACTTCCATGGGAATAAATCACTTCATGAATTTTATTTGGCATAGAATTTACCAGTGCTCGCAGGACGCTGTAATCTATTTCTTCCCAGCAGCGAATTACCCCTCGTTCCAGCTCTGAAATTGATTCATATTGTTTCCCATTAGCATATACCCGACGTGCTGGTATCCTCTCAAAGATTTTCTATGGAATTCAGGTCTGGTGAATAGGGTGGCGAAGACATCGATATTTCTGTCTTGTAGCCATTGCGAAGTGAAAGTGCAACATGGCATCGACAATTATCCTGTTGGAAAATTGGTTTATCTCCACTAAAATCATTCATAAAGGGAAGTAAATGTTCTCCTAGAAGCATTTGATAATCAAATTGATTTAGTCTGCCGGTAAAAATCGCGAGAGTAGACTTCCTGTGGTAATTGAAACAACCAAAAATCAACAAGGAACCTCATCAGTGTGTCTATTCGAAAAACATACCTCCTTCGCAAATCGTGTCAATAATATGCGTAGCTGTCAGGTCCATCCAAATTAAACTTCTTCTCGTCAGTCCAGATGACCTTTTCTCATTCGGTGACCCACGACATTTTCTCTTTAGCCCAGCAAACACGATTGATTTTATGTTGTGGCTTCAAATGGGGTTTTACCAACATCTTATACCGGATCGTCTTCGCCTTAGGACCCCGAGTACAATAATCAAAAAATTCTATTTCAATTTAAATTAGTTAAGATTTATTACATTTTCAAGGTTCGGCAATAATTAGTTGGAGCACTGTATAAAACCAATTGATCACCTTCAGAATTACTCAGAAATTCAACTCTGTTGGTCTTAGTAAACTTATATAGAAGGTACATTAATCAAATTCGTTAACTTAAAAAATTAATCATCACCCTAATCTACGACAAACATGTAGAATGATAATTATTGGTCCCTCTGGTTCTAATAAAACAATTTTATTGTATGTGTTTACGAGACAGCAACCTTTTTAATTTACAAAACTATATTTCTTCAATCAGAATTTAAATAAATGGTGGTCCCCGTTAACTCCGAAAAAAAGAAACAACATTTTTAAGAATTTAGCGGATGTGATGGGGAAAGTAGATTAGAAAACTGAATAGATTTAATAAAATTTATTAATTATATGATTATTCAATAAAATAACTGTCGTTTATTTGTTTATCTTTCAGATCTTAATATTTTTCCGCACGTATTCCAAAAACGAATAAGCATTTTTATCAACCCTTTATAAAACTTTTATAACTTCGTAATTTGCAGCAATTTTTTTAATCTAGAATAGATCTTTGGGTTTTAATAACTTCAACATATCCAGTTTGATTTACTTAATATTCTTCATTAGTTCCATTTTTAATGAATTCTAAAATTATATAAAAGGTCATAATTTAGATAATTCTAAAATACAAAATCCTAAATAAATTGTTTTATCCATTTTAATTTCATTTTTTATAATGGTTAAAATATTTCTCTTTTCAAATTTTGGTTTAGCTATTTTATGTTATTCTTTCTTAATTTTTTATTGTGATCAATATATTCTTTAAATCATGAATTTGTTTAAATGATATAAAAATTAACCTTTGTAACTTTCATAATTTTAAATACAATTGTAAACTACATAATTCATTTTGGTTTTAAATCTAAAATTAATTTGAAAATTTTATAATGATTATTAATTTCTAATAAATATTTTGAAAAGCAGATAATTCTTCATCTTCAACAATTCTAGAAACTACAGCAAGTGAATAGAATTAAGTTAAAAAGTTAAGTTCATTTTTACATGGATTAACTTCACATTGATTTAAAAAATGATAATCAATACTGAATAATCTTCTTTAGAAAAAAAATTTGAAAGATCTCTATATGTATAATTAAAATCTTTATGATAATGAATGACACATTGCATTTCCCCGAGGAATACATGCATCAATATAAAATAAGTAATTTGGGTTCATAATTTTTATTAAAACATTTTCTATCTTTTAAAATTCTCATTATTTTAGGTAATTCTAATTTATCTGGTTCAAAGCCATGATTTATTTTTTTAGTATATTTATTATGAGTTTTAATAAATCTAGTTCCTGATATTGTTGATATTCTTTTTAAACTCTTTTTCAAATGATTCAAACATATGATAAAAAATAAAATCTAATTCTATTTTTGTTTTTAATAATCCTATTTGCCAAGTTTTTCCAGGAACCGAAACAAAATTAAAATGATTTCAAATTGATAACTTTTTAAAAATTAAAAATTATTAAATTGTGCAATCCTAAAGATTTTTAAAACCTTTGTATTAGATTTTATATAGATTTTATTTTATCTTTCATAAGAAATATTTGATTTAACTAAAATAGAATAAAATGATTCTTTTCGTAGTATTTTTGTTCTATTATATTCTCTCTTAAAGATCTCTAAAATAATCATAGGAATAAATTATTTTTTATCCAGTAAACTAAAATGTTTAAATTCTTCTAATTTATATTTATCTTTTCTATCTAATGTTCTCAATGGTCCAGCTAAAGAACATAAAAGAAGTCTTAAAGAATCTATAAATTCAAATGTCTTCATATAACAGAATAAAAAATATTTTTCATCTGTTTTTAGAATTAAATCAAATAAATCACTTAGATTTGAATTGTATTCATCTAAATTTATTTAATTTGAGAAATCTTTTATCCGTTTTTTAGAGGTATGAAAAATATTTTTTTCGTTTCAAGCAACAAACAAAATGAAGAGACCGAAAAACAAAAAATATGATAAAGAAAATTGGAGTATTGTCCTTACTACTAACAGTCCTGGTTAAGATAGATCAGAAAACAGAAGGGCACGAGGAGAATCTTAACTCGGTCGATAAATAATACAATAGTGTTAATGAAACTGGATCGATTACAGACCAATAAAAATTATTGAAAAATAAATATCAAATCAAAGCAATTTTGAACGAGTGTCCTAAGTCCATAAGACAAATTTCTACAAACACTGAAATAAGCCGACCGACTGTTTGAAATTATATTCACAATGACTTATCTGTTAAGTCATATAAAATTCAAATGCAAAATATTTTTATGAAGAGAAACATGACAAACGTGTCCATATTTATTTTTTTTTTAAAAATAAAAATTCTTAATGGTTTATAAAAACATAATGATGAGTGCTTTGTATGATGAGAATGTCAGCTGAAACGTACTCAATGATCCATGAGTCAAAATTCCATTTTCGGTAACAATAGAAATAAGATCTTCACTGAAATATGGTTATTAAATAAAAAATATCACAATACTCAAAGCATGGTTATTCAAGAATCCATATTTCCCTGAGAGTAGTCTAACATCGTAAAGGGAAATAAGCCTAATCTTTAGAGTTATCAATCTTCTTTAAGCACAAAAGTATGTATGTTGATCTAAAAGGCAAACCATTGAATATGACAATTCTTTAGTATTGCTAATGTATATAGGAACCAAATTTGCTTTCTTTGTTCTCCATTAAATAATTATATATTAATTACTAGTCTGTACATAAAGTCACAAATAATATTTATAAAAAATAGTTAAAAAGGCTGAGCGGAATTTTCATTACAATTGACCCAATCGAATGGCAGAGAAATTATGAATTAATACCAAATAAGTTATATTGCTTCTCATGTGGAGATAAAATTTTTTCCAATCATTTCAAGATCTCATCTTTCAGATTTAAAAAAATATACAATATTTGAAATACGTATATGTATAATCGTAGTGAAGTTAATATTTCTCTTATTTGAATGGAGTGTTAAAACTCTAACGACCCAAATTGTGAATGTGAAATATTGGAAACGACCGTAAGAGAATGGCTCCAGAAATTTAGAATTTTAACATATTTTATTCAATGAAAGCAAAAGAAAAATTTAGTGGCTCAGGGATTCTTCTAATATCGCCGAATTCCTATTAGTAAAAATTAAATATAGACGAGGCAGAAGGAATTAATTGCTTGAATGACATGATAAATCGTTTTTTATTCCGCAACCAATAGTGTCCACTTTTTAACGGATTAAAACGATTTATATTTCATTTGAAAGCTGAATAATTAAAGATTTAAAATCTGTATGATATATATTTGTTTATTAATTATTTTTATTAATTAATAGATTTCAAAATGGACAATTTTATGCTGACGAAACAACATTTGCGTGAAGTAATTCTTCATTATTTTCTTGCAAAGAAAAGTGCAGCAGAAACGCATCATCATCTTGAGGAGGTGTATGGTGAACAATGTTCATCGAGTTTATATTGTAAAAAGTGGTTTCGACGATTCAAAGCCGAAGATTTCAACACTGATGACAAGGAACATGGGAAACCTCCCGAAAAATTTGATGACGAAGAACTGATCCAATTGAGTGAAAAAATCCTTGCCAAACTCATGAGTGTAGCTGCTGCAAAGACATAAAAGGAAAGGCTTTTGCATCGAGTGGTAATTGGAGACGAAAAATGGATCCAATAAGAGAATCCAAAACGAAAATCTGCCTGGGTTTGGCCAGATGAAGCCGTACCTTCAACCTCGAAGCCGAATATTCATAGATCAAAAACAATGCTCTCTGTTTGGTAGGATCAAAGGGGTAGAATTTTGAGTTGCTAGAATCAAATGAAAAAATCACGGGCGAAAGTTATCGACAGCAATTGATAAGTTTAAAACGTGCGTTCAATGATAAACGAACTGAATGGGAGAACAGACACAACAAACTTATTTAACTACATGACAACGCCAGACCCCATGTTCATTCATCGGTGGTACATTATCTGAAAAGCACCAACTGGGAAGTCTTACCTCAGCCGCGGTATTCGCCAGATATTGCCCCGTCAGATTTCCATTTATTCCGCTCGATGCAGTCAGCTCTCTGGAGTACGTTTTACTTCCGCGGAGATATAGAAAAATGGTCAAATAATTGGTTTGCATCAAAAGACCAGCAATTTTTTGCCCACGGAATCCGTTTTTGCCAGAACGATGGATAAAAATTATTAATTCCAACGGATTTATTTTGAATGTTTTTTTTTAATTATAATTAAATTTTATACACGTCCTTTGTGAATTCATTGTGTTGTGATTATTTCTCCTGTCACTGATCCAATAACCAGATAGGAAATGCGACTTAGTAATAATGTAAAATATAAACTTAGTAATATTTTTCTCAATCACAGGCTGTTTTCCCCCTAAAATTTAGTATATAAAGCATTGAATTTCAGTCTTTTTTGGTCTCGTTCAAAGAATGAGAATATTTAATTAAAGCTCTATATTAGTGCTTTGTTAAACAGAGAATTCTTAGAAATTAAAATTAATGTTTTCTGTTGAATACATATCTTATTAGGTATATAAAATCTTCAAATTATAAAACATCAACTGTTTTAATTATATACTTAATTTATAATTTTTGTCTATTTTTGGATTTCAATTTTTAACTATTTCAATGTTCAATAACTATTTTAAATTTGGATTTTTTAAATGAATGAATTAATAAATCAATGTTCAATGTGTGGAGCATCCCACAATAAGAATTTTGAAGAAAATTGTGTGCATCACGCAATAAAAACATTTACTTTTGTTTATCGTGATTTTTAATTGATTTTATGTAAATGATTATAACTATTGAATTAGCAATCAATCTTTACTCTTATTCCAATTATTATTATATTATTATTATTATTATTATTATTATTATTATTATTATTATTATTATTATTATTATTATCATTGTGGAGACTACGACCAAAAAAAGCCGGACAAACGTCGACAACAGTGGCAAAATCGAAGGCAAATGATTCCGCGGATAATAAACAATAACTTTGTGATTATTGTATTGTGATTATCATCCTTCGTCTGT
>JBBMKC010235584.1:0-11212 GCA_037834085.1 Bipalium vagum | reverse complement strand
TAATAATAATAATAATAATAATAATAATAATAATAATAATAATAATAATAATAATAATAATAATAATAATAAAACTTAATTGAACAAAATCCAATAATATTATTAACTATTATCAACAATATCCAGTTTGACTGGGCTGACCTTCATTATGATTTATATCTCTAATCGTGTGGAGGACGATTAGATGTACAAGTATCAAAATCCACAGTAAAGTATTATTACACTATTTATCCATATATCACAAACAGTTTGATGAAAAAAAACTATTGATCCGATTACCGAACGCAATGGTATACAAAAAATGAATGAGATGACTGAGGTAAAAACTGAGCTGACTTGTCAATAGTTTTCCATCTAATGATGAGATATATTAATAACGAAAACGTTTACTGAATTATTTTTGATGTTCCTTGATGAGGGAGACATTGTTATTCTGGTAATGAAATAATAAATATTAAAATTATTACCAATTACAAAATTATTATTAATTAACAGTATGACTTATTTCAAAATAACTAAGTGACAGTAATATGTTCCAGTGTTTATCGATCTTACTGCAGTTGAAGTAAAAGGAAAAACTTACTATTAGCTTCCTTGTCGATGATGAGATTCATGTCAAGGTTCAGATCACTCATCTTGGTAATCTTCAAATATTAAATAGGGAATTATAGCAAACCCAAGTCGAAACTTACTTTAATTAGTGCTTCCTCGAAATTTTTGCTAGTAACATAATTCAAGGCATCAATGATGGAATTGATGTCAGTCTAAAAAATGATAAAATGTTGTCAAACGGGATTACATTTTGGAAAATGTAATAAGTTTTATCGTAAAAAAAACAGAGATTATCAAAGATTCAAATCACATGGACAAGTAAAATATTTGTTTGGGTTATTATTGTTTATGTTAAAATAACACCAGTATCGATTTAACTACCATTTCCAAATTTAGGCTTTTGAAAATATGAGAAAAATATGTAACAATTTAGGTAAATTCGTGAAATAAATTTCTTATCATCGTCCGAATATGTACCATTCTTATAAATCATGTATGGTGCGCCTAAGAGAATTCATATAAATCCAAAAACTCATGGTCAAAACCTTTTGATTCTCCCATAGTGTTATTATTATTATTATTATTATTATTAAATGTTACAGCTAGCAATTTTTATTAAATTTTTCTCATCATAACATTTAGTGATTATTGTCTGAGAGTGGTGAAAGTGGTAGTCAAGTTGTTTTATTGTGGGAACTATGGAGTATGAAAGTGATGGAAATTGGTATTATTATTGTTCCTAATTCTGTGAACACATGTGGCACATCACATTCAAATTATTATCGAAAAGACCGTTGTTTGTTAAATAGTGAAATTATCTAATGGGTTAAAGCTCAGATCATAATTGTCAAAACATTATTATGAAAGATTCATCTTTTACTGTTATTCTAATAATCCTGTTTTACGATAGCAAAATATTTTGAGAAAGGCAGATTAAGTCAAATAAGATACCTTCATTATAGAAATATATCTGAAAAAATTAAGGTCTTCAAAGGAACTATGGAATCTAGAAAAATAAATGGAATGAATTTAGTCTTCTTCTTTTAAAAACTGGTAGGAATTAATTTTCCATAAGCATTCATTGTAAAGTATTTCATGAGACAATCTTTAATATATTGTTGATAACTTAGAAATGCGCGTTTTCAAGACTAAGTTGATATGGGATTCATTTGCCACATCTATTTATCTTAAAATTGAATGTAAATAATTTTCTAGGGCCACCTAGCTGCATCTCAACTTCTCAACAAGTTCTCGAGTAGTTTGTCGAGGATATGTCTCGATGACTTTTTAAAAATCATTATCTACAGTTTAAGCACGTCGGTCAATCTGATCATATCTCAGATCTACATTTTCATGTTTAAGTACTTGAAACTATCTCTTGTTCTATATGATTCTGCGAAGTCTTTCTTTAGTTTAAATCATATCACAAGCAAATGCGAATTTTGTATTTTGATCATCCATATTTCTAAGGTTATTTTCCAGGTATAAAATGAAAAATAATAATAAGAGAGAAATGTACATAATAAAATTTAACATGTGCGGTTTTTGCAATAAATGCTATTCGTTAAAAATGTATTTCTAACTTAATCTATGTACTATATTAAGTACAGTGCCACCATAATTAATTGCCACACCAACAAAAATTACAATATCTGATGTCAGAAGCAACCATGGTATAAAATGTATATCATTTTAAAATATTCTTAGATAATCTTAAGCAAGATTGTGAACTTCTTAAATTAAAGGGTTATGATTAACAGTTATCATCGTAAATTGTCTCCAATAATTTTTTAGATTATAAGATATTTCCGTTTTGGTAAATAACTGATAATAAATAAGTAATTCATCAATTTATTTTCCACGGTGTTTCATTTCCCAACTTCAGAATAAACTCCAAAAACCATGGATTTGTCTGTCAACATTTACTGAAGATATCACGAAAAATTGGCAGATGTTGTAAAATTACAGTTCCACATATATTTTTATTCAGCCAAATTATTATATTTTCAATTGATCAATAATTTTTGGCACCTAATAATAAATTCATGAATATAAAAAGTAACAATAATATGAAATAATAAAAGTAATTTTATTTCAAATCCACTTGGTTGTAGAGATAAAAACAATCTATTTAATTTTAATTAAATTATTTTGATTTGTCCAATAATTTGTTTTGAAAGATCTGTAAAAGTCATTAGCAAGAAATACCTGGTCATAAAAAAACCTTTGCCTGGATGTAAATAAAGATTGATCAGTGTGAATTAAAAGTTAGCAGTGTATCTGTAATTTATTCAGAATGCATTTTAAGCAGAAATATCTGTTGGCCACCAAAGACAGACAAAATGAATAAAAATTAATCATTCCAATAAGACATTTGTCCCCAAAGTCTTTGAAAACTCTGAGATAAACTCTATGAATCAACTTATTCCTCACTTGTCCAAACAAATTACCATTGACTCAGACGAGTCAATAAAAATTGTTTTAGTAACATCGTTTACATAAATAAATAATACGCACAAATAGGCAAAACGATTTTTGTTATTATCCAAAATATCACAAAAATATTAAACCATAATACACAAAGATTTCCGACTTGGACTTTATTTATAATTTTACAGCTACAAAATTGTTAATTTTTTACAGGCCAATTGATATAGTAAAACATAACGAAACGAAAAAAGACGAAGCTGAACAAGTTCCCGATTTTTTCGTAATTAAAAGAAGTATGGTTTAAATGAGGACTATCATTATAAAAATATTATTCAATATATTTAGGCATTATAAAATAGCAAGAGATTATTTATGAAAAATGAACCGTTTTGATTTCCAATTTCTATTCCATTGGCTTCCAGATATTAAAATCGGTGCTTGTAAATAATAAACTAAAATATTTATGACTTTATAAGTCGCAGAAATATAAAAATTGTCTTGATAATAGCGAAATTAAAATAATTTCACGAAAATATTAAATCAACAAATCAATTTTGACTTGGTTTTCAATTACTCCATTTTCCTTTCGTTTTATTAATTCCAATAGAATACTTGCGAAGCATTTCGTATTTCTTTGTATCATTTTACTTTAATTAAGCAATATCAACAATTTATAACAAAAATAGAGAACCAAGAGATTTAAAAATATACAGGTATTTATTTAGAGAAAAGGCCAGATTAATTATTTTTATTCTTTAATTAATCCATTCCCAGCCAAAATCTATTTTGTTTTAAATGATAAAATCCCATATTGAAATTCGTTAACAATAAATCATTTTATGTCTGAAAGTAAACTGAAGAACGGTTATCTCAGGAAATAAGCTGCCGTGTGAGAAAATTGTCTTTCGAAATAAATCTCAAACAATTTTAATGGATATGTCAAGCAGAACAATTATGGATGTTATAAAAGTATAATGATACTATTTATATAATTATTTGAGATCACAAATGGAAATTATACCGAAATATATCCATTAAACTCCACAATGATAAGTAAGGCAAGCTTTTGTGGTGGGTTTAAAAGTACATTAATAATTCTGTCATGAAAGCCTAACTTTCTCAGAAAATCTCCAAGATTCATAATTAAGAGTAGAAATCACCATTTATTCTAAATTCGTGAAAGAAAATCTTAGAAATTTTGAACTTGGTGAGAAATTTTAAAAAATCTAAAACGTAAATAAATAAATAATTTTAAAAATATTTATAATGTTAAATGTGCGTGTCTTAAAGAATTATTAATTAATTAATTTAATAATAATTAATTAATTTAATTAATTCTCAACCAATACTTGAGTAAAATTAACACTTCTGTAATATTTTATTGATTATTAATTAATTTTTAAAATCGATTATTAATTAATTATTATTAAAATAATGTGCTTTTATCAATATCAGTTTCCTTGATATTGTAAAAGATATTTGAGAAATGAAATTAAGCAAAAGGATGATTTATAAAGGAAAATAAAGAAATATGAGGAGGACAAATAAAATCACGGGAAGATATCAATTATAAGAAATACCTCGCTTATCTTGTTTATAGTTAAAGCATCTGTTTTCTTCCTTGCCTCGTCACATGCAGGTTGTTCGGTGCAAGTTGAAAGCTTTTGAGAAACAGCATTTTTAATATTTCTCAGTTCCGTGTCTAAATCCTTGATATTTTTGTCCATATCTCTCAAATTTTCTTGGAGTTTCTTTTGCTGTAGTACAAGGACCTCTGTACAAAAGCAATTTCATCATCATAAGTGAAAGAGGACAATAATAGAAACGGTTTTTAAGTTGAATTGGAAGGAAAATACCACTCCGATTAGAAATGGATTGTTTTATGATCCGAACACTCGAGTCTTGTTATAGACAACAATGGAAATTTTAAAGCAGATATTTTAATGTAAGAAATGTCAAAAGTAAAGCAGATTCAATGAACTTTCACATTTTCACAAATTTTTGGCATTATGTAAATGACAAATTTTCATACGATAGGTTTATTGAATATAAGAAGTCGGAAATATTTCGACATTTATGTAAAATATAAGTGTATGTGTTCAAATATTAATTAAAGAGATATTTAAATTGAGCTCTTCTTTTTTAAAATCTAACGAAATATCGATTTTATTCTGATTTGAGAATTTTCGATTGTCTGACCACAGAAAATTATATCTAACCTTCATACTGAGATCAAAATTCATTTTGTCCGATAATAAATTATGAAAATAATGAAAGTCAAAAAGAAAAAAATATTTGTGATGGTTTTAAAGAAGGCTCCGTGATCTACGAAGAACTAAGAGAATGGTTAATTTCAGCTCGCATTCCACAACGTCAATAAAGGGTATTATCTAAGTTTTGAAAAGAGAAATTATTTATCTTATAACGACAACAAATTAACACATATCCCTGTCTCTAAAATAATACCCGGCAAACTCATTTTTCAAAACCACAAGTATCAAACTCTGTCAGTCAGGAGATAAAATAGTTTTTTCCAATTACTATTTCCGGAAGTTCCAGGAAAGTGAAAAGCAGGTACACTTTTATTTTTCATGATCTTTAATATTTAAATCTCATATCGTAAATTCCAATGAATTTTTTGGGAAATTGTAAAATAAGAAAAATGCTAAATATTTTGGAAATAACGCAACACCCGTCACATTCATTCATAACTTTTGACAGAAAAGTCGAAATTTCCAAATTACTATGTATAACATAATATGATTTAGTCTTTTTAAATAATATTATAAAATTACTGGTTTCCATTTCTTTGGATTGAAGGTAAAGTTCCAAAACGTCCGAAATCCCATTAAAATTAGTAAAAAAATTCTTCACAGATCCTAAATCAAATATATAAAATAAAAAGTTAATAATAAAAAATATTAATTTTAATATTATCATCTTCTGTTTAAAAGTACACCCATGATTACAGGATAAGTTTGACTTTAAACTGATAAGACAAACAAAATCATTTTATTTTTCTTTCTGCTTTTGAAAATGCTCAAAGCTTAAGTGAAATATAAAATGAGGTAAGGAAAATTTACTGTTTCACCTAAAAGCACTAAAAAAGTTTCAAAATTTCGTAAAATTCGATATTTTTCAATATATACATTTAGACAGTATTACAAAGTAATTCGTGAAATTTAGAAACTAAGACTCCGTGTACACCAATCTAATAATAAAGGTGACAGGAACTTTAAAATCGTCACAGAAATTCAATCCGAGAAAATTCATTTCTTAGTCTAGCAACGCTCAAGTCTTTGTTCAGAGAAATCAATCACAAACCAATTAATCTAAGCTGCTTTGCAAGCATTATAATCAAAACCTGACAGTATAGCAACAAATGAAACTGTTACCTTTTAAATGTCTCTCCATTTACATTATTATATGAAGCCTCCAACAATAAGAAAATTGTTCTTTGATTTATTCATCAATTTTATATCAATATCAGTGATAAGTTAAAAATCCATAAAAAATCAACACAAGTACTGATAGTAATAGAACTTTTTTAAAAAGGTTTTTCAGCTAATATGAAGAATTACATTGATAAAGTAATAACTTATTATTATAGGAAATCTAGTAAGACCATGGGAATTTTTAATTTTAAAATGATAATTTAAAGTTTAATAAAGTGCAATAATAATAATAATAATAATAATAATGATAATAATAATGTTTTTTTAATAATTACTAAAATATTAAATCTTTCATTTTAAATATAATATAATCTTATAAAATATATAATAATTAATCAATTTAATTAAATAATTTTATTTTATATAATTCCTATTTGATAGGAACAAAGATGAGAATATTGTGAAAAAACTAATAATAATATTGTATCACAGGAAAGATAATACAAAATGTTATATACGGTTTACATAAAGCAATAATGATAAAAAAAAAATTTAGAACTAAATCTTTATTAATTAATGATAGTTTAATTTCATAATAATAACTCCTTTAAAACAAATCCAGTTTTAATTGCATTATGAGAAAATTCTGAAATTCACGCATTAAAACAAATACATTGATTTCAGTTTCGGAAACAAAACAATATTCTATTATTATTTTGTGAAATATTACGAAAATCATCAAACCAAACTTTAGTTCAATATTTATTGTCAATTAAAAACGGACAACAACCATTACAAGTTTTTGTTATAAAACTAATTATGTAAAATGTTGTTACACACGATTGTGAAAACATTAAAATATTTTCTTTCATATTTTGTCATCCAAACAAAATCCATTATTAATTACCTTCTATACTGGCAGTGAATGGTCGCATCTGCTGACTGTCAATTTGAGAGCTTTCTGATTTCCTTATTTCCATCTTCATCGGTTCCAAAGAGGACTTAATTCTGTCCAGTTTAGAGTTGACATTTAAAAACAAGTTAATGGAGGGATTGGAACTGATTAGTGATTCGTGAACTATTTGATTGTTAAAGAGAGTGATGATCACAGAAAACCTATAAAAATTCGATTTTTATTATAATAATAGCTTAATAATAAAAATAAATAATAAAACTACCCTAGCACTTATATATTAGGTTGTTATGTTATAAAAGCGCGTTTAAATGAATAACATTTATTATTGCATAAATCAACAAAAACCAAGCATTTTTAGTTTTATTATGCACGTTTGTCTCATTTATATTTTATCAATATTATCCTTCATTTAATTTCTTTTTGTTAAAAAATAGGTTAAGAAATATGAATGACCAAAAGTACAAAATCGCATTTCTATGTGGTATTATTTTAAAATAACAATGAAAGACTTCCGCAGAATCATACGAACAATATGCGGTGTTTTGGTGATATTGTTATTATTAATTATTATTAATAGTCAATGCCGGAATATTTTAAATGATTTAAACATGAAAATGTAGATCTGAAAGATTATCAGCATTGGCACCATCAGCGAAAAGGGTAGATAATGATGAATTCATAGAAGTCATTGAGAAAGATCCATATATAAACTACTCGAGAAATTTCTGCGAGTTTCAAATGCAGCCACGTGGCAATAGCGAATCATTTACATTCACATGGCAAAATAAATAGATGTGATCCCACACCATGGATCCCACATCAATTTAGTATTGAAAAAGCACATTTCTAGTTTAACAATTTAATATTATAAAAAATGATAAAACTCTCTAAAAACTGTTTATTAAAATAAATAAAAATAAAAATAAAAATAAATTAAATTCCATAAGAAAAAGAATTTTAAGATTTCCTTAATTCTTAAGATCTTTTTAATTTAAAATAAAATAATGAATATTTAAATAATGTTGGGCTTGTACTAAACAGGACCTTAAATTATATAACATAACTAAATAAAAGTAATTAATTAGTTACAAGTAGGTCAGTTAATATTACAATCGGAAGACTAAAATGAACAATATTAAATATTTTTTAACAAATTACATAAAAACGGAACTATTGTATTTAAATAGAAAATGAATAATTTATGAACTATTTCAAAAAGTAGAGATATCTTAAACCACATTTTAGAAATACTTTTCCGCAAAAAGATTTGTAGGATTCACCTGTCCATTTATTTAATAATAACGGGTTTATCGATCTATTTAATTAATTGTTCAATAAAAATAAACATTTTTGAAACAAACTGATTTAATAATCAATTGTTATCTGAAACCTGAGAAAAATTAAATACTTTCCACTAAACTTCCTTTTTGAACCCAATAGAGAAAGCTTTTTTGTGAGAATAAAGCAAAAGACTCTAGTTAAAAAACCAAGAAAATTGATGAAATTAAATGTGGATCATTTTATCATAAAAATCCCAGAACCGTTTAAGCATTGTTGAAATATGAAAGAAATTAAAGAATAAAACGTATCCGGAAATTCAAAAAGATTTCTAAACTCCATTTCTCAGCTGGAATAAGGTACAAAAAATATTGATTTTATGAATTGTCAAAAACATTTTATGTCATCTACCCTTTTTTGAAGCAGCTGCTATTCTTAGTTTAGATTATCTGAAGACATAAATTGTCTGAACTTTGTAATAGAATATTTCACTGAGATTTTATTCTGATAATATTTTTCTTTCAACAAATATGCAAATTTTGAAAAATCAATATATTCATAGTTGAATACACCATAGGTTAGAAACATTTTGAACACCCTAATAAAAATTCAATTCAGTGCCTGAAGCCACGTCTAAGAAAATATACTTAAACTATTTTAATTATTTTTAAAAAATTTTGCTCAATTATAGTGTTATACCGAAGTTTGAAAAATCGACTAGACAGCTGATATTCTGTGCACTACTGACAATCTCATATGTAAGTTGAAGAAATCCTCAGAGTAAAAGGAAATCAAAGAAAAATATGAATTATCAATTTAAAAAACAATTTAATCCAAACAAAACAATTAATAAAATAATCAATCATAATAACAATACATCGTACTGATCGATTGAAAAGCACACACTGATCATTCTCATATTACCAGATCACTAAAATATGTTACATATTATTACTGTAGTACAACAATTCATGCTGAAGACACTGAAGTTATACGACTTTAAGAACTGTTAAAATTACTTAAATTAATTAGTAATAATACACAGATCTACTTACACCTCCTTACTCGTTAATTACGTTTTATCTTATAATTAAGACAGCATTTAGACCGATATTAATTATTGCCTTACATGCGGGCACAATTCTGCAAACCAAAACAATTTATAAGTGACCATCTTCATTCAAGTATTTGTAATGTGACAAGTTGGTCATGGGCATGACAAACCAAATGGTGATATACATGACCTAATGACAATTAAAAGTATTAGAAATATTTTATTAGAAAAAGCGCTTATGTTTAAAATAGATTTTGACAAAAATTTTAATATGTTCTTAAAATAGATGATACGTCAACAATATTTCAGAATGTGCTCTAAAAACAAAAAGGTCGGAGATCCTGATCTGAGCCAACTCAGATGTTGAAAATGATCACATATGTCTGTCGCAATTTCACAAGTTTTTGAGAAATTATGCAATCCAGCATACACATACGGAATTTCACGTTAACATAATCTTGTTGATGAAAAAGTTTTGTTTTTAATAATTTATATGTACCATATTTTCTGTTCAATTTCTGTACCATTTAGAATAAACATAAAACCATTTTCAAATCACACTTAAAGAGGGAGAAATCGAAGTCTGGTTGATGGATCTTTAAATAATACCATGTTAAATCACACCTTGTTAAACCAACTTTCTTCGCCATCAGGTTACGGATAAATATTTTAAAAATTACGCAATTATAATCTCTGAGATCGATTAATTTCTAAGTAGTAATAGATTAATTAATATTATTTCATCTATAATTGATATTTCAATAAGAAATAAATACATAACGATTAAAGATTCTGAGATAAGATTCGATGTGACAGATATGCTTATCAGCAATAAAACGAATAAGAAAATATTATCGTAATCGAAGAAGGCTGAAACTTGATTCGAAAAGGAAATCTCTGTGTAAACATGAATTTGGGAACGAGTAAAATTATCGTCACGTTATCGTCAACCAGACAGAAACATTATTCCTGAGATTACGTAATGGTGAAAGGAGACCAGAATAATTCTGGTGGACTTGATATGAATCACTTTGTTGTTTACAGAATTGGTCAAAATTCGTCTATTGCATAATAATGCAGACCATTATGTGTTACAGATTTCCAAGTTAGCTTGATATTTTCTTATGACGTTAATATCAAAACAGTTCTGTTTAGTAAAAACAATGATGGTCAGCATAAAGTTTTCATGACTTCAACAAATCAGCAGACGGAATTCAAAAGTTGGATACATTTCTAGAAAATAGTCTACATATTAATAACACTTTGCTTCCTGACCTCCTTGCTTGATCCGATCGGCGATGTCAACTGATCGCGCATGTCATATAATTACGAAATCACGACAAACGAGAACGAAGAAACATGATTTATGATTCAGAGTGGTGATTTGTTGCTGAATGACTTGTGACATTTTGACAAAGCAAGAAGACAGAAAACCTCGTTTTGGTTAATGTTTAAGGCAATGGATTCGACAAAAGCATAGAGAAAAATCATATTTTTCATTACGTGAACTGACCAAATAATAATAATAATAATAATAATAATAATAATAATAATAATAATAATAATAATAATAATAATAATAATAAT
>JBBMKC010235573.1:0-11213 GCA_037834085.1 Bipalium vagum | reverse complement strand
TAATAAGTAATTAAATAATCAATTTTAAATATAATTTTTTAAAAATCGAATTTGTATACTGATAAAGCTGCTTTATTTGATGAATTAAAACAAGCATCAAATGGTGGTACATCTACCGAAATAGATCCGAATTATCTTTTAGATGTAATTCTATTTTAAGTTTTAAAAATGAAGATCAATATTGTTTTAGGTTAATATTTTGAATAAATAGCATCAGATATTCTATTGTTTTAATAAGGTAAATTAATGTATTTAATATGTTTTATTTAATTTATTATAATTGAATTATTAATTTTTAGATATAAATTGTAGAAAAAGATGAAAGTTATTAATAATATTAAATTTTAATACTTATATTTGGATTATTATTTTTAGATTCCTATATGATATGGAAATTTTTAACTTCGATGATTTGTTGAAACAGAAATTTGACATTCATCAGCAAATAAATATATAATAATTTATGACATTAATTTTTTGTTTTTAAGATAAATTAAGATTAAATTGTCTCAGTGTCATGTTGTATAGACTATTGTTGCTCTTGCCCACTTGTTCAATGATAATGTTGAGTATCAATTAAATCTGGATTGTAGTTATCAACAAAACGTTGTCAAATAAATCCGAAAACATTCTGCTAGATTCCAGTAAGAACAATTTTGAAGTAAAGTGGAAAGTGAGTAAAATTGAAAATTTTAACAGTAATTCAGAAAACTGTCCCGCAGTTTAGCCACTTACAATTTTCATCATTGATATCAAACTAAACGAATTGAAAGTTAAGACCATATTGAGCTTACCTTACCTGAAAACTGAAAGGGAACAGGAAATAGCAATATCCCGTAATAAATACTGTCCAGATGAACATGATGACAAACATGAAGAACAGCCTGATGATGATTTAGATTTTTAATAAACATTTTAATTAACATGGAAATAACCGCTCTGCGTATTATTAAAAATTAATGTTTAAATAAATTTTCGTAGTTTTTATTCATACTTTTTATTTTTATTAAAGTTACCATTTTGCTTAGTTAATATATTATTAAATTTTAAAAAAATTAAAAAGTTTGAAAATTTTGAGGTTTTCAGGTCTATTTGATCTATTTAATGTAATAGTAAATCTTTTTGAAATTAACGGTTTTATGAAAATAAAAATATTCGTATTGGTAACATATAACAATGGAAAATTATGATGAAATCACGCAAACAAAGTTGGCTATACATTACACTAAAGTATTCTTGTATTTAAAAACTATAAATAATGCGAACGAAAATCAAGGAGCATTAAATTTTAATCACTTTGTACTTTGTAAAGATGTTTCTATCTTTTTAAGAACCAATTCTTTTAAAATTAAATCTTTTCTAAATGTTTAAACTGCTTATGTTCTTTTCGAACTCAAAATGAATTATAAAACACTTCATATTTGATTTTAGACAACATAAAGCAGCACAAAATACTTTTTCTAAAAATAAATACTTAGAATTTAATAAGTTTATAAAAATAAAGTACAATTTTTTAGATATTGTGATTTAGATGCTTATAATAAAATGAACAAAAATATCGGTGGTTTAATATTATTCAAACAAGATATCATGTGTTCGTATTTATATTAAATCAAATTATGAAGAGATATTTCAATCAAAATATTAAGATGAAACAGTACAATTTGTTGAATATATTGAAGATTTAAATTTTAAATTTGAGGAAACATTAAAAAAAAATATAGAAATGAATTTAACTGAAGAAGATGAAGTTATTTATAATTAATTTAAAATATGTTATTATTGTGAAAAAGGATTTAGTTATAATGAAAAAGATGAAAAACAATTATGAAGCTTAGAGATAATGATTATTTATTTTTCCAAAAAATTATAATTCTTGAAAAAAAATATTTTAATTCAAAACAAATTTCTTTTTTATGATCATTAAAATCAATTCCTTTTTGTTGTTTCTGAAATGATTCCAATAATTTTTCCAATATTCAGTAAATATTTCTTCATTAATAATTCCAATTCTTTTCTTCATATATTTTATTAATGAAAGAAATACTTTGATAATCCGTAGGAAAACTTAATTTTTTCCAATTTTTAAAATTAAAATTCCAATTAAAATTTGGCGTAATATTTTTATTTATCATTTCTCTGATTTTCTGTCTATCTAATTAAGCTTGCATTTTTTTGTATTCTTTACAATAAAAAAAATATTTTTATTGTTTTTATATTTTTTATTATTTTGGTAATACGTATGGTTATTTTAGTTATTTTTTTGATTTCTTCATAGTTTTTTCTTACTTTTATCATATTTTCTATACTTTTATTGAATCTTTCATGTTCATCTGCTTTTTTTATCACTTCTTGTTACTTTTTAGTGATTTCCTCATGATTTTCCATGTTTAAAAACTATTTTTCATCTCTTTTTAATATTTTTTCATGGCTTTTAGTGGTTTTTTGCTACTTTATTCATATTTTTAGTGGATTTTATATGCTTTTTAGGTTTTTTTCATGTTTTTTGAGTGGACCCTAGACCGTATCCTGTTTGTTAAAATTATTTTTCGAAACTCTTATATGACTCCCGTTTTACGATTACTAGCGTATACTGTTGATGTAAGATTTCGGGCCTAAATGCTGGTCAGTCAAAAAGAAGCACCAATGAGATCTTTGAAAAGAATATCATATGTACAATAGTTGGTCCGCATATAATTGGTTTAGGAAGCTCAGTTGTGGTAAATTTGACATGGAAAATCAAGCCAAAGAGTTGAACGTCATCAATTGACAAAGACCTGTTGTGTGCCTATGCCGAAGCAGATTCGTATATAGCATCATTTGTAAAATTTAAAATTACTTATTTTTATCTTACAATTTAATTAATTCATTAATTAATTATTATTTATTTTTATATATTTTTATGTATTAATCAAATTTTATTATAATTTAGACAAATTTGTTTACCAGAAAAGCTGGTAAAGTCTTTCTCCAACTTTCCATTGAGACGGGAACATTTCTTGGCTCTGTAATTTCTTATGCAAATCAAATTAGAATAAATTTATTGACTGAGCCAAAATATCAGTAGCGATGTTATTTTGATGAAATCTCTCAACGAAATCATACATTTTTCTTTATTCTATCTCTGAGTAACCGAGGTCCTGTCTCGAGTGATATCAAAGGATCTATTGTGGGACTGGTCTGTCCTCACGTTTTGAGGCCAGTTTCAATGTCTTTTAGAACGTCTCTCATTATCATCATCATCGTTTGGAACTTTTGTGAAAAATATTTATTAAAAGTATAAAATAGTCTCAGTTTTTCTTACAACACTGTGAAAAAAATACGTGATCAATATGAGAGCTGATGTCGCACAGACTGAGAATGGGTGACGTTGTTCCTTGGGAAAGCGTGGCATAATTCTCGGTGACGTTGGCCTTGTGAATACAGTTTTCCAGGACGAGGGAGGGGTTCCTTTGCTGGGAACACCGACTGATCTTCATTGGCAGGGGCATCATCGTCTCGTTCTCTGAGCCGATCAATAAACAGTTTGGATGGGGATTATCGGAGACCAAAATCCGTTGCCTGGGAATTGTTACACATGGGAATTGGGCGAAGCTCTGATCGGGGACCATTTTCAATTCACCGTGACCTAATCAAAGTGGATTTTAAAGCCGCGGTCAAAAAGGGGAAAATAAATTCTTAGTAAAAGTGGAAATAAAATGGCAACAATAAATAAATAAAATTATGGGATTCAGAGGATCATTTGGGGTCCCCTAAAAGGTGAGAAATAAAACAATTGATTTAAATGTAGACCCAATAACCAAAAATATTAGATCAATGCAAAAGTTCCGGCCAGAGATTGGAACAGACAAAACTCTGAAGGTGCAATATCTGGAGATTGTGACGAGTGTTGAAGAGTTTTTCATTCCAATTCCTCTAGTTGGGGTGGTCTTTTATGCAGTCTAACATTATCTTGATGGAAAACTCTTTCTTTCCTTTTATTCGTTCTTGGTCGTTTTTGACGAATAGTAGCATTTGGTCTCGTGAGTTGCTCACTTCACTTCTCAGCCTTTCTGGTTTCACCGTTTAGAAAAAGATAAAAATCGATAATGCCTCTGCAGTCCCACCAAATACTTATGAAGACTTCCTCTGTCGGTAGGCTTAACTTTGCAACTGTTTCCTATCTTCACTTTTTCCAGGTCCTATTGTCTCGAATCCACTCTTCATCACCCGTGACCAATCTGTCAAAAACGATTATCGCTTTTATCACGTGCATTGAAGGCAATAAAGAGATTTGTGGTGTTCAGTTCATCCGTTCCCGATAATGTCTGTGGAACCCATGTGACGGCTGGGACAAATACCTTAGATTTCGTACATGGAGAAATGTGGTCGAAATGTCAACCAACAGATCTTTCGCAATCTCATTCGTTGATATCCGTGAATTTTTTCTTATTAAAACACAAATGACGTTCTCATCGCTGACAGAAAGTCCTCCAAAGCAGAGTTGGTGTTCTAAGCGAAGGTTCCATCACGAAATCTTGTGAACCATCTTTTAATGGTTCAGAAAGAAAGAGCGGCATTTAAGTAAGCGATTTTAATGTTCTAACTCGTGGCTCCTCGAAAATTGATCGTGACTCTTTGACACTGATACTCTTTTTTGTTATGTTGACAAATCCATTTAGAGTTCAATGATAAAACTATTTTTTTCCAGGAACGGCGTTCAACGTTTCTGTTTTTCGAGCAAATTTTATTCATAAAGCAACCGGAATATTTTCAGCGGTCTCTGCTACAAAGGCCTCAAAGGGTGAAGATGTAACGGTTCCACGTGACTGTGTAATTTTGATATTCACAGATTCTTGAAGGTACCCCTACTTTGTTCTTTTTAATTGGGTAAGATATTTGATTCAAGGTAAACATATTCGATTATTTTCCAGATGTGGAAATTTTACGTTATGATAAATATTGATATATAATGATAACGGTGTTAGCAGAAAGTCAATGCGGAAAAAGACGATATCCTTACTTAAAGTTCGATGTTGCTTTGACCGAATTGCTCTGTGAGCAGAAGACGTTATGAAATTGTCCTCGTCACTGGCCCCCCTGCCACTGTCCGACCTTTGCTCCTCTGCAGATACCACCACGCTTGACTGAGGAATAAAGACCGATCTACAGTTCATTTCACTGCACGTCAACTGAAAAGGTAACATTATCGATTTTATTTTTTAAAAAAGTTTGTATTTCTGTTTTTATTCATTAAAGTGGAAAAAATTGCAAAATTATTTACAATATTTAAAATATAATTTAAAAATTAATTAAATTAAAAATTAATTAAAATAATGAAAATTGTTATTATTTTTTAATCAATATTTTAATTTTAATTATTTATTAAAATGAAATTTATTTTATTATTAATTAAATTAATATTTTATTAATTTTAATTATATTTTAAAAATAAAAAAAATTAATCTCAATTATTTATTAAAAATTAAAAATTGTTATTATGTATTTAATTTTACCTTATTATAATTAAAAAGAATAATAATAGTATTACTTGGTAGAGTAAATTAAAATGTACATTAAAAAATAATATAAATAAATTTTTCGGTTAAAAATAAAAAAATTATAATAATATTTTATTAAAATACTGTAATTATTAAATATTCTTTGATTTTTTCATTAGACGGCGCAGCGGAAAACGGTTTCTCCAAGTTTAATGCTTAGAAAAAAAATTTAATTTCCAAAAACGAAATAAACTTTATATAATATAATAATATTAATTATAATAAAATTAACTATAAATATAAATTATAATAATACTTATTCCATACCATAAAAAAGTGAATTTAATAAATGACTATTTTTACGTTAATGAATTGTTATAATTAATCAATTTTGTTTATTTTATTGCTAATCTTTTGAATTTAGAATTTTCCAAACTTTTGGAGGATCAGAAACTTTTATTAATACTGAATTATGAAAGGTTTTTGGTCAAAATGGGAAAGCTGGAACTCGGTGGAGTATCTTTCAAAGTCAACAAAAACTATGCCAGAAAAGTGCGGGATCAGATTTTGTTTTAGAATAGGAATCAAGGATCTGGAATAGCACATGGAAAAGTATGTGTGGTTATTGGTGAAAAATGATTCCAGTTACATATTTGATTTAAAGGAAGACACACTGACTTCCCTATTCGATATGAAGTCTCGAATTGTGATTAAGATCATTTTCTTCAAAAGCAGCTGATGTTGATAGTACTCATAATTGATTAATATTTGCATTTTATCTTGTATATATATATCAATAATTGTAATATACAAAGTTTCTTGATTTAAAAGTTTCTCTATTATAAATACACTTTTTATGGGATGAAGTGATATAATACAATATAATATACGTTAATTAAATCTCAAATAATATTTAGTAATGAAAAAAAAGAAAATCTTTAATTATGGATTAAATACAAAGATTAATATATTTATTTAATCAATATATTTATGTTTTGTAGCCGATCTAAATCTGTGCAACGTAGATTAAATATTTATTTTATATATTCATAAAAATTATACCCAAGCAAGAAATCGACAGAGGTCTCATGTAAAACTAATATTTAAAGCATTGAGCTGAAGTTATAATTACCACAGGAAAGCATTTTAGAGACGAAAAAAATATACCAAAGCACCGCACATAGAATAATTGAACGTTTTGAAAATGAAACTGGTCATGACATAGTTCAAGTTAGTGATAGAATTGCTCAAGTAAAAACTAAGAGTATCTGACCATCTTCAAGCTTTGTATGACCAAAAGAACAAAGTTCCACAACGAGAAACCACTCGAAAATTTAAATTTGACCAATCAGACATTTGCAAAACTCTAAAGAGAAATACTTCTTTCAGAAAAAGACTTAAATAGAAGTTACCAATGAGAACTAAGCATCAGAAGTCAGTTGCTTACATATTATCTGGGAATCCAAAAGACTTATCTCCAGCTGATGCTATTAAAATGGCTGCTGTCCAATAGTGTCTATCCGATTGAGGTGTTGTAAGCCATTGTTTATAAGGAGTGGCCTTGTGGGTAACCAGAAGATTTATTTAAAGTGTAAATCGGTGCATGAAGAAGAAAATCATAATCAGAGAAAGCTCGAAAAGCGTAAAGAGCCAAAATGAACGAGTTTGCTTTAGTAATTTCCTTGACTTGAAGAGTACATGACTATCACGAAGATTAAGACGTTTTCAAGAAATTCGCAGGTTTAGGGGAATTTTAAAATTAAAGAAAAAATTAAAGGTTTTATCATTCGACAGCGGAAGTCAAATAACGTTGGACCACAAGATAACGTCTTACGGAATACTACGGCATATGCATAAAATACAAAGTACCATATGGAAATCCCAATGTTCCTGCAACTTGGTCTGATTGTTGAAGTCTTGGTCTAAGTGGGTTTCCGATATTTTGTAGAGAAATTGTTCCTCGTATTCTTCGCACGATTTGAGCAAATTGTCCATTATCGGCTCAATGGGGTTGAGATTCATGGAATGTCTGTCGTTGTGACCGTGAAGATAACGCGATCTGTTGAGCTCTTTACAAGCTTGGACCAAACACAGAATGGCACTGACAAGGAGGGCTGTCAAAAAGGCTGACGTACCAACAAGGATAATTACAATGAGAATATTTGCTTTAGAAATAGACATGAAACGATCCTTTTCCAGAAACCTGGGTGCTTCCACTGATGAATTGACGAAGCAAAGCTGAATGACCTGGATAAAAGGGTACTGAATGCATATGGAGACATAATTCATACTTGTATATAATTTTTTAACTGAAAATAGTAAAATTAGAAAAATTTCTTTAAATAATAATAATAATAACACCAAGTAGTTGGGAAATTAATAAGTGCTTTTAATAAGTCACTCTGCAATTCCAAAGTCCAATATCGATTGAAAATATAAATCATAGTTAAGTAACTTTTTATATTTGTATTACAAACCATTTAAGTTTGTTTTAATTCATCAATTTACTCATTACCATAACGATTCTTTCAAAAATAATCAAAATTCTGATTGTGTTTCTTTACGTAAGATCTGAATCAATAGTTCAGGTTCAAAGGGATCTAAACGTTGAAAGATACAACGAGAATCCAAGCCGATTGAAAATTAATGCATATATAAGAACTTTATCGCAGATCAGTTCAAGTGCCGAAAAGATTTTTAAAAGAAAATAAATTTGAAATCAAGGTAATTTTGATCGAAATGCCTAAGTCCACTTTGAGACAAATTTCTGTCGAAAGTAAAATGAGCCAGTCGACCATTTTGAATTACATTTAGTGACTCATCTGTTAAGTCAATTAAATTTCAAATGCAACAATATTCGTATGACGAGGACCTGGACATACGAGACCAAACTACTGAGTTTCTGTTATCCTATCTGAAGACTCATTTTAAGAAAAATCAATATTTTTTCAGATGAATCCACTTTCCACTTATTCGGTTATGTTCACAGTCAGAGCTGCAGGATATGGAAAACTGAGTATATGAATACCCGGGTAATTTTTCAAAATTTACTGATTGGTTTATCATTTTAAATACGTAAATGGAGGAAATTACCTTGAGATACTGAAGAATTTCATTTTGATAATTATACTGATCAACAGGTCGAGTTTGAAATGGTTCATTTTGGTTATCATTTTAAAGAAAATCATAAGTAGTGATGTTTCATTAATTGTGATTCTGTCATAAAGTGGTACCTAAGCCCAAACTTTTTGTTTTTTGTCAAGTAATCACCAATGGTAATCACCTTTCATGAATTAAATATCGCTGCAAGCCGAAGTACTGGTACATGATGATCATCTGCTTTGTAGGCGGGCAGAGTGTGCTTCGCCTTTAAGGGAAAAATTACTTTCTCGAAATTTTTTAACCACTTCTGATGGGTTGATTGCTTTATTATTTTCTTGTTGTAAATAGAACATCTTTTGATGTGCGTTTATCGGTATTTATCGTTTAATAATATCATAAAACACTACGTATATATGCATAATTTCATTATCCATTTTGAAATGCTGCCAAAATATAAATCAATTTTGATTGATTAAAATAAATTTTAAATTTGAGATGAAGAGTATTTAAACTTTTAATCCATATATCAATTTTATATTTCTCTTTTGTTTAAGTACTTGAAAATCAAACAAAACCGATTTATGTAAAAAAACATCAATTTTTCAGACAACCAATAATATTATTGAAGACCTTGTTTTACTGTACCCAATTGAGCATGCTCACTGGACATATCTCTTATCGATGCCTGTTTGTGTTGTGCATTGGGTAATTTCCAATCAATAAAATTAGTTAAATTCTTCATTTAACCGTGACAGTGAAAGAGATGTTATAATAATAATAATAATTAATAAAAAAAATAAATAAAATAATAAATTTATAAAATGGGAACAATGTATCAAAAGTAATGGAAGCTCTTATTAAACACTAGGGTATCATTTGGTGCATCTGATTTTCATTAAACTGTTTTCCTCTCAATGGTCAAGGCTTTCAAATAAGTTGTCAAAACATTTTGTTTTATTGATCGACGTACTTTTAATTGTTCGGTTATGTTTCATTAAGAAATATTTTTGTCTTTGAATTATTCGAACACGATTAATTTTGCAATACAAATTTCATTGATTGTCATATTGATTATCGTTAATGTGATTAAAGAAAAATGAGATTTACATGAAATATATTCATACATCAAATCTACAGGTATATCTTAACAAAATGGATCACATTTGAAAAATAATGATAGAGATAAAAATAGAGTTTCTGTAAAATCCATTGTTTAAAACAAATTCATCCGTACAAATTTCTTCAAATGATTTAGAGTTGAATTTAATGTCGAATTTTATGATTTTAAGTCAGTTATGCAACGCGGATATCGCCTGAACTACGCGATTCCACAAATCTTCACAGTACCACACGTCGTTAATAAAATTATTTAAGGGAAATATAATTAATAGCATTAATATTTTAGGGTAACATTAGGTGACACAAAAGTATAATTTTTCCTGCGTCGGTTTGGCTACTAGTTCAGGTTGCAATCGAAAAAGTCACATTAAGCACTTTGTGATGTCAATGAAGAGGTACGGAAAAATTCTTTAAAGTTCAAAGAAAAAGCTTCAAAAAAGAATTAAAAGAAAGTTTAAATAAGTAAAGAAGAGTTTCCAAGAAAGTCTTCAGTTGACTTGGTATTTCAAATGGTCTTCTTTAAAGTAATAATTTAAGACTTCTTGTATTTTATTCTAACTGCTTATGAGACTTGGTATATTACCTTTAGTATCTTTTGTCTCTAAAGTCCGTTGAAATAAAACAGAAGAGTGGTCATATCAAAGCTTACCTTGCTGCTGCTCCTAGATGGCCTTCCCTGATCCGAGACAAGGATTGTGTACTGATAGCACTCTTTGCCGGTTCTTGACAACAGGGTTGTGAAAAATAGCTCATACCTCTCTTCATCAACGGCATTGATCTGCAGAAAGTTTTTTTGAGGAACGTCGGATTTCAGTTGCACAGAAACATTTCCATTTGGACCGCTGTCAGCGTCCGTTATCCGAATTTGAGTTAAAGGATCGTAAAGAAGCGTATGAACAGAAACATTCAGCCGATGGATGAAGTCGTCGGAAGTGAAAGTTGTTTTATTTCTGAAGGTTGGCGAAAAAACTGTGGAGGAGGACAAAATTAATATTGCAAAAAATGTATCAAATAAATGTAATAGGAAGACCCCCAACAATCCCAGCTTAAAACAGTAATCATTATCCTTTGTGATTCCGAACATTACCCTTTGTGAATATTTTAAATTTGTGTTGACCTTGTCTTTTTAGTTGCGATCATTCCCCGTTCCATTTTGATGTTTCGAGTAAAGTCTTAGCATATATTATTTTGTATATTGTTAGTGACTATTTTTATGTAAATCGCTGTTGGTGGATAAAATAAAATAATAAAAAAAGTGTGAGAGGAGTTTTATTAATTAAATCATAATAATTTAATTTCCAAACAAAATTTTAAAAATTCATCAAGGACGATAATCACCAATTAAAATCTGAAGAACGTATTTGTTTTTTATTCAAAATTCCTTTGTAAATTCAACTCGTTACTTTGGAGATTTTTAAATAAAAAAGCAACCTTTGTAGGCAAGTCCTAAATACATAGGTCCACACATTTTAAAATTTTTAGTAACTTAATAATATTATTATTAATATTAAT
>JBBMKC010235562.1:0-11213 GCA_037834085.1 Bipalium vagum | reverse complement strand
TTAATTAAAGCGCGTTAAAAATAGTATTAAAACAAATATATATGATTACTAAAACATCTTATCTTAATAAATGACATAATCATTTATGAAAACGTCACTTTCAACTTGTACACCTAATAATAATATTGACTTAATGATATCCATTATAAAAAAATTGAAAAAGTAAATAAATTTTCAATAAAAATAATTGATAAGCTGAGCTCATAAAATAATAATAAATAATGGCATTATAGACTTAGATAATAATATTAATAACAACAACAATAATAGTAATAATAATAAATAAATATAATAATATTCCAAATATTTAATTAACTTGATTTTGATTATTAATAATAAATTTAAATCAGCAAGCTGTGATGAAAATAGCGTTCAAGCGAATCATCTTAACCCAAGTGAACCTTGAATCGATGAGTTCAGTGAGCCAAGTCTAATGTCATCTATGATGTCTAGCATAATAGTATGAGCATAACATCCTTCAGGTAAGTTGATGTAACATAGCAGGAATGACGTTATTGTCCGAGAATAACGTAAAAGACCTACTGACAGAAAAATAGTACAATTATAGATGCTAACTCGGTGGAAAACAGAAATAAAGTGATAGTTAATTTTACGGTGTCCGTTACTGTGAAGTAATGCTTCAGCATAAACCAGAGAGCAGATATTAGTAAATCGATTCAAGTAATTAATATTTTATTTTTACTTTTTTCTTAAGTCTCGTCTTTTGTTTGAAATTCCACCTACTAGTGCGTTCAAACGTAGTTCTAATCAGAGGTAATCTTCGAAATAAGAAATTATTCCTCTTTAATTACTGTAAAATCCCGAGTATTAGCTGCAGCTAATACTTACATAAAGGCAACATTTTTAAATTGCAGCTAATATGATGTGCAGCTTATACAACTAAAAAACAATTCAAATCGAAGACAAGATTATTTATTTCAATTTTCAACATCAAAATCATCACACTTTTATTATCAATAAAAGTGAAATTTTCTAGTAATTCTACAATGTTTGGATCAGACTCGTTCACATTCATTTCATTTCGTCGAACACAAATATTCTTGCGTTTCATGAAATTATCAGTCCATTGAGAGCTCGCGACAAATCCTTAAATCTTCATCTCTTTGGCAATTACTTGTGTCTGTAAACGAATTCGAACAACCGATATTTGAAGTTCTCGTTCACGTTGAATTAGGATCCATTCGTGTAATTTAGGTTCAAATTCCGAATATCTAGCGTTACCACCTCGCAAAGATCTTCGATTTGGATTCATTGTTTTGATAACAGACTCTTGGGCAATCCATCGTCGAATAACAGTTTCATTAATATCATATCGTCTTGCAACTACCCGTATGTTTCCTAACTGATGAGCTAATTCAATAATTTCTTTTTTCTTCGCTGAACTAAAATATCTTCGTCGTTTCTTTTGTTTTTGTTCAGAATCGTTATCCATTTTAATCAAGGATTCAAAACAGTACAATAAACAATATAAACGATTAAAACAAAATGGTTATTGTCACGGTGAAAATTTTTTTTAATGATAGATTGCTGATTTTAAATCATGTGTTTTCAACCTAAATGGTGCAACTAATACGTGCTGCAGCTTATACTCGGGATTTTACAGTAATTGTTGCTCCGTTTGTAATCTTTACATTAAATATACACTATATTCCCAATAAAGCCCTAATTATAATAATTATTGTGATTACCTTTAATAGTTGCATGAATAATATAAGCATTTAAATCTTTTGAATCACATTTTAGTTTATATTACAATCGATTAGTGTTATTAGTGATAAATAAGCCAATGTCTAGCAACAAAGTATTTGCTACGCTTGTGTTCCAGATATCGTTTGACAAATTAAGATTTTAAAGTAAAATACTATTTGAGTCTCAAGAAAACCCATTTATTGGAGAAAGATGAGAAGACATACATTTTTTATCAATATTATTTTCAGTTTTGATCAGAGTTGGGGTTTTCTGGAGAGATTACCTTATTGTTATAGTGGTGTTAATTATTTGTATTTAGAGATTATCGAATTAGAAAGATGAAATGAATGTGAAACTAAACAGCTAATGAGCAGGAGATCCAGAGTCATAGAGTAGTAACATGACAAAAGTGCTTATAAAGTGTTAATGACCAATGAACAATCCGACGCAACGAATTATTGATTAATGAGTTTTCATTAGAGTTACCACCACTGCTACATTTCAGAATTACCTTAATATCTCAGAAAATTCTTCGTGCTTAATTAAACTACAACTACCAGCTTGTAATGGTTTACTTAAATTTCTAATATTTCGAATAAAAAAATTCCAAAACAATAATTAATTACATTTCAAGAAAAATGTAACATTTATAAAAAGTTTCATTTCAAAAATTTACTGTTGACTTAATTTATTAACTATTAAATTATATATATTAATTATATAAATTTAGATTACATTTTAATACCTTTAATTAATTCTAGAATGAAAAAGTTATTATTTTAATTTTACAAGCGTAAATCTAACAAAAAATCTTATTAAAGTAAATCGAAAGAAATAAAGTAACACGACACTTACATTGTTTAAACGAACTAATATTTAATGACTTGAATGTAATATTTCAAATTCACTAATTAAAGCATCATCATTTCAATGCATGATTTTTTTTGCGTTGCACTTATCATTTGTGCGTCAGTCATTTCATCGTCTGGTGTCGATGCAATAGGAGAAATTATCTGGGCCGTCAATTGTGGTGGCGACGCTCATGTAGATTCTCACGGTATTCGATATCAACGTGACACTTTGAATGTGGGCATAAATTCCGATTACGGCAAAAGCATGGTGATCAATCGCGTTCACCAGGACGACCAAATTCTCTATCAAACAGAGCGTTATCACACAGCCAACTTTGGATACGAAATTCCCATTCCGCACGATGGAGAGTATATCTTGGTACTGAAGTTCTGCGAGGTCTGGTTCACCTCTCCGAACCAGAAAGTGTGTGAAAATTTGTTTTTTTCCTTTGTTTTGTAATCAGAATAAATCCGACTTGTCTTTTCACGAAATTAGGGCATCAGCCAATCAGCGTGCTCAGATAAAAAATCATTATTTAATTATATTAATATTATTATTGAATATCATTAATATTTTATTATTAATTACATTATAATTGCTAATTTTAATTTTAAAAATTGTAATATAATACTGTATTGATTTTTATTATTGATCGCGTTTATTGATAATATTATTTGTTAGTTAATAGTTATTATTTAATTGTATTGTTCTCGTTTATGATTGATTTTATCTTTCTTTTTTATATCAATATTTAAGTTCGTAATAATAACCCAGTTTATCTTTTGCATTTCCACAGGTTTTCGATGTCATGCTAAACGGTGAACACATTGTTGTGGAACGTTTGGATATTTTCGGTAAAGTCGGTCGTGGGACTGCCAACGATGAAATAATTCCGCTCAAAGTAAAAGATGGAAAGCTTTATGTGAAAGGAGAATCGTCTGACCTCTATTACAATAAGATCTCCGTTGAATTCATCAAAGGCGACAGAGACAATCCAAAAGTCAATGCAATTTATCTGATGAAAGGAACTATTGAAGGTACATTTATCGATAATTATCAATGATTAATTTGGATTGATTACTATCAAATAATTTTATTGTTGATTATTATTATCACGAATAATTTTAATTCTTCATCATTATTACCGTTGAGCAGATGTACCAAAACTACCTCCATTATCATACCCGAATCAGGGTGCCGACAATATCCACGAAGAATCACCAAATCTCAATTTGGAAGAAATGGAGGGCGATTCACGAGCGAATCGTATTCCCGTTCAGCAAGACAAGTCTAAACGAAAACGACTGACCAGTGGTCCCAAGTCACCCGACCCCTATTCCAGTGACGACACCTCGTCCATGTTCTTACCAATTGCCATGGCAATCGGAGCATTTCTGCCAATTTTGTTCTGTTTGTGTAAGTTGTAATGGTTCGCGCGTTGTGTTGGGTTTTTTCTTTTCAGACCCCAACCCCTGCTCCTCTGCCATCCCTTCCATACCCGTCGCCCATCATCCTTCCCACACCAACCCTCAAACTTCTTTGTTGTCGTGCTTGAGGAGCTACAGTGTTTTTCTTTTTTGTTTTCGTCTGAAATCGATTTGACCCGGCCCGCGCAAATTAACGCCCAGTCCAAACAGACAAGCTGGTGTCGTTTCATTTAAATTTTGTTGTTTCTAGGAATCTTGTGAAGGCTGTTGTAATTTTGCTACTTAAATTATTCACTAATAAATGTGTCTTATTTACCTTTTGTTCGGTGTTTTTGTTACCCGTTCCACTCTCGTGATTCTTTATGATTCTTAACATTTTTGTGAAAATAAACTCGTTGATTTAAAAGTAACGAAACCTTTATTTTAATCTCGGTTATTCCAAACGAATTTTGATTTGTGGACTAAAATTTGTGCTTCGTTTGAAGTTTTGAATAATGTCATGACGAAAATAGCTTGGATCTTTGAAATACGTTCTGATAAAGGTGGAAAGAATAATTAATAAAAAAATAAGATAATTAAATTTGACCCTATTTGGACTGAAGAGTTAATTTTTTTCGCCGAATATGGTCTAACTTTAAATCAAACGTAAAAATCAATTTTTAAGTTCTGTGATTATGTTGGACCAAACGACAGGAAGAACAGATAGCAGCGATTGACAAATTGTTGATTAATTTTAAGCGGTAGTTCATAATTAGACGTTTACTTGAGAATCGCGCTTGGGTCCAAACGGGCTTAAGAACTAGCAGATGTCGTGAAGAATTCGAAGAGCTTCCCAACAGGTCCAAGTAAATAATTCTAAGTAGGCGGAGAAAATATTTTTTCATTAAAAATACAAAGTTTATTTTATATTCTTACCATTCGCAGATATGAAATTATAGTTACATTTTAACCCTAGTTTAAAAATCGGGTTTGGTCCCATGTGAATGTTTATCAAAAGCATAAGTGAGAGCTTTGTTGTGTTCCCTGGAATCTACTAATTACTTTTATAGGATCTTTTTTATTGTTCGATACTAAATGCATCCTTATAATGAGCATAAATTTCAGCTCATATTTTAATATCGTTATTTCGCGTTTCAATTGGTTTACATTCACATTTTGAATGCCCTCTGAATTATTTATTTTCTTATTTAAATAAAACTTAATGAAATTCGTTCTTTAAATGTTTTAGTTTTGACATGATTAAAATTAGCAAAAATAAAACCTTAATTAAGCAATAAAAGAAAATGTCAGGATTTTATGATATCCAGTTGTTAAGCACTGTTCAATGTTAAAATCATCCAATGATCTTTACAAGGAAATTTCAAAATCTTTCTCAATTCCAAGTTCAGTCGTGTCTTGAACACTATTTTCGACCTCACTTGGATTGGATAGAGCAGTTGATGTAATTAGACATTATGGAACGAGTATTTCGTATTGGTAGGAAAAGTAGAGTGATTTACAATATGGATAATGTGAACTTTTAAAATAAAATTTATTTTTGTTGAAAATCAATGAATTTTGAAAACCGTAAGGCTGATTTCACATTTTTTAGTGAAAGTGACATGTCTCCGAAAATGTACGTAAATTGAGTATTTCCATTTTCTTCTTAAAAATTTTTGATAATCAATCGCCGTCGTTCAACTCTTTATTCTTATTTACAAACCACCTTTCATTATTTGAATCATTCGGCTTTTTATCTCTCTAATAGTTATTAAATTCAGAATCATCTTCATTCAACCAGTCTTCTTTGGATTTTGATCTTTCTTTCAAAAGATAATTGAAACTTGTAATGTTTTTTTTACATTCATCATCACAACTCTTCCAGGCATCACAAGCCCACCCCGTATCAAAGCTTTGCATCATGACAATAAACATGCCCATAGTAAAATGACGAGAAAGTTTCTATGAAATATTTTCTTTTCCAAACTGGTCCATAGACCAATGGAAATGTTTCTAAGTTTCAAATCAATATTTACTAGTTTAAGTCAATTAACAAAACATGAACTTCGCTCTAATCAAACGAATTTTTATCAAAACAAAATCCACAAATTGATGGAAGGTTTCAAACATTGAATGAATGCTCTATTTAATTGAAATAATGGATGGACTTGTTCATCAAACTAATGCTTTAGACATTTTCCTTAATTATAGAAACAAAATAAAAAACATTAAATCAATAAAAGTTTTTGTCAAACCGTTTAACAATTAACTTTCGATAATAAAACTCATATTTCACAATAAAAATTAATATTTACAAAAATAATTGAAATTTCCTCCAGTAATTCTCTGTGACATGAGGATAATTTCTATCCACCAATGATTTTCTTGAATCGATTAATTTTTCATCTCAATTACTGATAGAAATTCAAATCAAAGTCGATAAAAACCCTTGGCCAACACTCAAATTATGAGATTTAGAATTAGTATTTTAAAGCTATGATTCTTTTCCCTAACTTGATTAACTTCTTATTCTATCACAATTTAATCAATAAAATTAGCAGTTCCAAAAAATTTTCAATGTCGAACTATTCAAAAAGTTTTAGTCTAAAATATAACTGATAATTATTGAAGCCAACTTGTTTGCTAAAATTATGTAATGCACCAAAGTTAAAACGGAACGGTTTAGTTAATTCGTAGTATTTTATTACCAATTATCTTCACAACATTCAAGCAATGTATTTCTGGAAAATTAAATTTGAAAATTGTCAAACATATTGAGCGAATAATGATCAAGAAATCAAAAACTAAGCACTTATAAAATCAATTTGAAAAATTCAATTCTTTATTCAACAAAAACAACGATAAATATTGGCCAAGTGAAAAATAATCAATGCCAAAAACTGATCTTGTCGGAACCCAGACAACATTATAGAAAAATGAGCTTGACAATGAGGAGAAAAAAAGAAACCAAATCGTAGAACTGATTTTATTCATTCACAGATACACACAAGAAATCGCTCAAATTCACAAATGCACAGACAAGCGCACCCTAACGGACTCACTCAAAATAAAAACAAACCATCAATAATAATCAGACTGAATGAACTATTGAAAATCATTACTAACAATACTAATAATTGTGATAAAGAAAGAAGAGTGCTGAAATTTATTCAAAATCTAATCACACTCGTATAATAATAATAATGATAAAACTAATTTTTGTATCGATTTTTCACTCGATCAATCGATTTCTCTCGCTCTGTTTGTTTTTTGAGGTGAAAGAAATCTATCAATCAATCGATTCTGATTGAAGTTGATGATTGGACTGTCACACATCGATCTCTTTCTGCTCTGTTTAAAGGAAATAGTCCGGCGTCCTGCGACTGATCTGAGGCTCACCACGTCGTGGAGCAGGATCGAATTGGAGAAACGTGTATTTGAGGTTGTCGTCCAGCTCCATGATCGACGCCTGGTTGCCACAACGATAGCAGTAGTTGGGTGCACTAAAGATCGTCACCACGTTCCGATCGTGAGACCAATTGTAACCCTCCATCACCAACTGATGAGCGCGACTGACCAGAGTCAAGTTGTTGCTATGGGTGAACGTTTCGGCGATATCTTGCCCGAAAGTGTAACCGGCACCACGGGGACTGATTCCCCATCCGCTTCGGTCGTCGGGATCTGACCATAACAAATCGCACATGGGTCCCTAAATATTATCATAATTATTTCAAATTTCAATTAGCATTCACTTTTGTGAGTATTAATTTGTTATATTGCAGACTGCATTAATAATATTTATTCAAAATTGATAATTTATTATCATAAAGATTTTTCATTATAATTATTGATTCAATATTTGTATTGATTATCGAATTTTAAAATTGACATTGAATTAATCAAGAATTTTTGCATATCGTCTGTAAAAGTAAATATTACCAAGAATGTTTATTAATATAGATTACTGGTTTTAAAAAATGTTGATTTTAATATTCAAAATTGAACTTTCATTAAAGTTATTAATTCATTCATGAATACATAATGATTGTTAATCATCGATTTTTAAAAAATTAAATTGATTTTTTGAATTTTAACGTTTACTTCGTGAGGAACTTCCTGTATTCGATCCAATGCCTTAATATGATCCAAAGTATCAATTGAAGGAGACAGCCCACCGTGCAGACAAAAAATAGATGATTCCACCAACGCCGTCAATGGTAAATAGTCAAATAAATCGGTGAAGTAACGCCAAACGTTGGCATTCGTGTACTTGCGCAGACATTCATCATAGAACCCGTAGACCTGGGTAATTTGGCGACTCTCATGATTACCTCGCAGAATAGTGATGCGGTCTTTGTAGCGAACCTTGACAGAAAGGAAAAAAAATTAATATCAGATTCGATAAATTATTGATTTTTAATCTTACTTTTAGCGCCACCAACAAAGTTACCGTTTCCACAGAATAATATCCTCTGTCCACGTAATCTCCCATAAACAAGTAATTCGTGTCCGGAGCTTTGCCTCCAATCTTAAACAGTTCCATCAGATCGTGAAACTGGCCGTGGACATCGCCACAGACTGTTACCGGACACTTTACCAATTGAACATTGCTTTCCTTTTCAAGAATCTCTTTGGCCTATTGTCCAATGGTAATCATATTGGTTAATTATGTTTTGTTAAAAAAATCTTAAATCATCACCTTTTCGCACAACAGTTTTACTTGGGCCTCAGTCAGCTGTTTGCATTCGTACAATTGCTGTATCCAATCGTCGAGCTCTTTTGTTTCAATGGTGGACATGATTGAAAAATGCGCGCTTTTTTTGCGCTTAAACAATTTGGTAAATAGCTTTATGTGATTAATTTCGTTGGTTTTTTTTAATACTTTAAATAAATAGTGGTTGTTTTGTGGAGTTCTTATTAACATAGTTAAAATAACTTTTTAAATTTTAAAATATTAAGCTATTTTTTAAGTAATTTTTTACAGTTTACAAAATTAATATTTCTTAAATTATAAATGAAAATTTAACTGAAAAAAGGTATTTTTTTATTTCTATCTTAAAAAATGTTTATTTAATTTCTGGAATTATTGATATTGATGAACAGAATTTTTTCTACAATTTGATTTCATCGTAACAATTAAACTATTAAATTTGTTAAAAATTTTACTTAGTATAAATATAACCTCGAATTCATGTATACATTATAATAGGACTATCGGATTCACATGGAGATTGATTACGGCTTGTTTACCATTCCTAGCAAAATTCGTTATTATCCATCACCATAGAAAGGAGCTGACAATGTTGAGGAAAATTTTTCACGAAAGAAAACCAGAGGAACCGAAAGATGAATTGGAAGTGATAGTAAAAACATGTGAAAGTTTGACTAGTAGTAATGAAGGTGAATTCGGATTTTTCCCAGATCAAGCACGAAGACCAAAAACGAAGAAAAAGAGGAGAATACGAACAACGCCAGTCAGTGGCTAATATCTCAAGATTATTAGGAAACTAACGAAGTTACCGGTTCGTTACACATCATTAACTGAGCTGTGTCCAACAACTTATCCAACATTGGATCCGTCTATATACAACGAAATACCAGGAAAGGTGGAGGACGCAGATGAAGAACTGAGAGAGAAACCACATGATCGAAAATCTGGTGAGGAAGAAACATGATAAAAGCAAGTATAGGGGAGAAACGAAGAGCAGTTGACAAAAGTGTAATACAGATCAAAATTAATGGAAGAATGGTATCAGCGTTATTAGATTCAGGAGCTATGGTATCAATTATTAGTGATAACAGATTTCGAGAAAAACATTATACATCCAGCATCAGGGGCCCAAACATTTACAAGACAAAATTTCGAGTTTTAGGAAAAGAAGTACGCACAGTCGAACTAAGAGGTCACAAGATAGAACATGGCGTTTGAGTAATGACCAATGTCCATACGATGGGTTAATAGGAATGGATATTTTATCACAACTATAAGGAGTATCGTTCGAATTAGTCGCAGGAAATCTTATTCCAGTTGAGGACAGCAGAGGACGAAGACGTGTAGTGAACAATATAGTATTACATGAAAATCTGCTACTACCATTAAGAGCAGAAACAGTATGCTTTATTACAAGGAAAGGGAGCGATGCATTTCAAACCAAGCATCAAATTATGATGGTTACATGAAGCAGTAGTTGAAATAGTGCAAATCAAGAACGAAAAGATCCCAATAAGAGTAGTAAGTTTTGGGATAAAAGAAAAACAGTTATACACAAAAATGAAGATTGGAATTTTACAGTGTCTAACATACGAACCTTACGCAGACTGCATCAATGTATTACGACAAAGTATGATTAAGAAATATAAATTAACAATTATAACGAGCTCAAATTTGACAGAATGACAGCGAGAGAACCTGCAAAACGTAATCGGCAAATTTGACCATGTATTCGCTAAAGATGATTACGACTTAGGGTTTACGAATATACTCAAATACAAAATTATTTTAACAGATTCATCACCAAATAAACAAAAAGTCTTTAGACAACCATATGCATTAGAAGATGAAATAAACTAGCAAATTAATGACATGTTGAAGGTGGGAACTATTGAGCCAAGTTTCTCGCCATGAGCATCAGCCGTAGTAATGGTAAAGAAAAAGAACGAATCAATCTGGATGTGTATTGATTATAGGAAGGTTAATGAAGTAACTAGGAAAGACACATATCCTATACCAGTGATTAGAGTTGTATTAAAAATTTCGGTGGAATATTAGCATTCGCTATTCGTATTAAACTTTGAGATAAGAACTCTTTATAATCATTTGATTTGAACGATTCATTTACGAACATAACATTCAAAAGACAGTTGGACATGTAATAAAGTCAGACCACCAAGGACCTCCACGACTATGTCTTCTTTGACTGATCCTTTTCGTGCCTCAGTGTACATATGACATCCAATGATTTGGACCATCTAAGGAGAACATTTTTCATCACTAAATACAGTAGGCGAATTAAGTAAGTTCACCCCCATAATTTTTTATGAATTTTATTTATATTTCAAAATTGAAGGTACATACTACAAAAAACTTTATTATCTCATGCACAATATCACTAAATAATCAATATTTTGTGGCATAACTTTTCGAATTTATGATAGCTCGTACTCTTCGAGGCATTGATTCAATTAACCTTTTGCATTGTTCTGTAGTAATCGAGTACCATAGCCGTGAAACATCTTTCCACAGTG
>JBBMKC010235551.1:0-11214 GCA_037834085.1 Bipalium vagum | reverse complement strand
TATTATTTAGATATACCTCAAAAACCGACGATTTCCGCAACCCCTACGGGTGTATTGCTATCAGGTGCATATGTTACGCTGACTTGTATTGCAAATAAATCAAGTAATAATTACTGGGTCAATAAACATTATAAAAATTATTATAAAACTTATACAATCATATGATATTAGCATGTTTTTGGGACATTAATTATGAGTAAAATATCAAAAATAATGTTTTTTATTGTTTGTCCCAGTAAATTTATGAGTATAAATCCTACATCCTAATTTTAACTCTTGATAAACAATGTTAATAGTTAATATTTTATATATTTATTTAATATTTAATATTTACATAGATTTTTTAATGCTTGGCTTTTATAAGAGTATAAGTTTGATCAAATAAAATTTATATCCTAAAATGCATTTTTAAGTATTTATAAAGTCCATTGTAGGTGTAAAAAAATTAATTAGGAAAAAAATTCTTTTCTATTAAAAAACAGGCAATGATACTCTTAAAGAGTTGTATATCTTTCATTTTGTATTAAGTCTGTAATAATACTGTCAATAAAATGTTTTGTTTTCTTAGTAGTTACAAAAAACGTTGCATAATGAAACACAAGCAGGTTCGTAATCCAAACATCATAACGAGTAAATTTTTTCCAACACTGATATGTGATATTGTTACGCTTTATTTTACTATGAAATCTTTTCATAACACTTATATCGTAAATTTACTGACTCTCACTTTTTTTAATAAGGTGTTCGGAAGTAATTGAATCAAAACGACAACAATAAAATTTTATTCTGTCAACACAGATAAACAATGATCGACACACAATAAATCAATTCCAACTGTAAAATGTCTCTAATAAATCAAATATGATGAAATCAAAATCAATAAATTGATCAAAATATACTGAAATCAAAACAATCAATAAATATAAAATTCAAACCAAATCAAATGTAATTAAGTCAAATATAATCAATGCTAGGTCCAATGTTAATTATTAAAAATTAAAGAAAAAAATCAAAGTAAAGATCTCTCCGCTTTAAAATCGGGTCGCTTGATGAGCTCGAGCCATAACTCTTAGAAACGGCCTAACAGAGCAGAAAATATCGTTGGTTCCTGTCGCATAAATATTGGAATAATAACAAAAATGATCACCAGTAATTTTTCTTCCGACGTATTCTCCCAATGTAAATTTTCTTCTGTCGATAAATTTCGATTTAATCTTCTAACGCACTCCCAGTTTTCGTTTAATAAATTCATCTAAGGTTCCAAATAACCAATTAAAAACAAACAAAAACTCTGCGTTCTTTTTGTGGCAATCAATTGAGGACTCCAGTGCTTTTTATACTGATCACATTTTTACTTAGTCGTAGACCATTATTCTTTTTTTGGAATGTCAATTGCCTTTGTAAGCACTTAATCCAAAATCGGTCTCTAATTGCGGACCTTGATATAATCTTTGCAATTCGACATTTATCATTGTCAAGATTAGATCATTTAATAATAATAATTATTATTATTATTATGTTTATAATTAATTAATTATTATTATATTATTTTAGACCCTTGCGGTTTAATATTTCAAAGGATAATTCAAAAGATTTAAGGGATTTGCCCCCGGCTAACTCAATAATATTTTGCAATTTATCTACAATAGATCTTGTTTAATGGAGAATCATTTTCAATCATTTCTTGAATAAATACATTAGCCTCACCGAAAACAGACCTAAATTTTTTGTTCTTTAAGACATATGACAGGAACTACTTGAACATTTTGCTATTATATCTTCTCTGCAGCGGAACAAATCAATACGTAATCTCTAAAACCTTTTTACCTTTCCAGACATAAAAAACCATGGTATGTCTCTGTTTTTTACATTTTAGAAATTTAATTATATAAGAATAATATTTAAAAATAGCCAAAAATATTTTTAAACAATGCTTTTGGCAAGGATTTTCAGAAACCTTGTCAGTATTATTCATCATTTTCCAATATAAAATAGATCTGATGTTCATAGATAATTTTGTAAGAACCCTATGAACTTATATTTCAATCTATTAAGTCTGCAACTTTGATTTTACCGTCTTAATTTTTTATAATTTAAGTAATGTAAATTCTATTGTTGTTTAAATAATATAAATTTTAAGCGCTATTTATAATAAATATCAAATTATGTCACAAATACAGAAAGGATTTGTTAGATATATATATTTTTAATTTCATATCCAACGAGGGAAATATATACTGTCTTCTTTATAAAATAAGAAAAATAAAAAAGTTTTATATTTCAAAAAATTCTAAAAACGAATCCATTCCCAATGAAGCAAGGAGACAATCTCTTTTATACTAAAAGAAAATTGAGAATGTAAGTAATTTTAGGAAAACCTCTTGAAAATTTCCAAAATTTGATGATTTAATGAAGAAAATTTATTTGTTTTAATAGGTGTCATATTTCTTCAGGAATTTCGATATTCCTTTCATGTTTCCATCTTACATTTATCTTTCCAATGAAAGAATTTTGAAGAAAAAAAAGAACAAAAATAAAAAAATTGAACGAGAACTGACATCTTCTCTTGAAAAAATAAAGTTGAACGAATAATTGATGGAACAAAAAGGCCTTCTTGTGATCATAAATGACAGAAATAAGGGAAAAGATTTTTGGGATATTTATTGATTTAGAATTTCTTGGACATTGCTGGCTTTTCCTTTATGGTTTTACAATATATATTAATGAGTAGTTTTTAAGGTACGTTCGTTTCATTATACTGAATAAAAAAAAGTTAAAGGGAAAAAAGAAAAAAAGTAAAGAATATTATATTTCTTAGAAAAAGTTTTTAAAATTATATTTTAATATTTCCTCAATTAACTTCAAATAATAATACATTCACGAGTTTTTATAAATTTTAATTTTTTTTGGATTAAAATATTTTTTGTAAAAAGATTTCCGAAGATGTTCAAAAATTTTTCTAAAAAGATTTTTAAAAAAATATAATCTTTTAAAATATGAATTATCGAACACATTGATTATCGATTGATATCATCTTTCTCCATTTTGTTAATATTTTTTCTGGTTTCAATTTTTTGATCACCAATGATTGAAAAATATTTTCTTTCTGCGTTGATATCAACATTTCCCTTTACTACTCATTTTCATTTGCATATTTTATCTTTTCTTTCTTTACAACACTTTTCTTGTTTTACTTTTTTTGGTATATATGATTCTCTATATGTGCATAAATTATGAAAGAAAATGGATGACGTCATTAGAAATAGATGATAGTTGTATAAATGATATGTTGACAATGTATTCTTCATATTCAAAAATGAAGAAATTGACCTTGAATACATAAATAAGCTCCATCATATTAGAAACAGAAAGAAAAAACAAATTCCCATTCTAGAAGTTTATTAAAAGAACATTATTTTACTAGTCTACATAAAAAAGCCAGAAAAGGGATTGTACACTTCAAATAAAGATTACTGTATAAAAGTGTGTAAATATAATTTTGTACTTTAAAAATTGTCAAATATAAGCATGGATTTGAAAAATGAACATTTTACTAAAATTATACACCCGGTAGACAAAATAATGGAAATACTTAATAATAATATTAATGATATTTTAATTTTCGGCATTAATGTACCATATATTGATAAACATTGATAAATTGATTTTAGTTTTTATCTATTTATTGTAAAATATATAACCGTGACAGTTATAATAAAATATATTATTATATATTATCAACCTTTTTGTCGTGATACACTAACAATAAAATAAGCTTAAGAGACTTTTATCTACTTATACTTCAATTTGTAAAATTGTTAATGAAAATAATTTACAATGTAAAATAAAATAATTTGAAAAGATGAAGATGAATGTTTATTTAATAAAACATGGGTAAGTTACAAATTATTATTAATCAAATTATAAGTAACCAAATGAATAATTACCAATTAATTCGAAATATGACCTTGATGATCTTTTATAATATGTTTTATATTCAGATGTATGCATGATAAAGTCATCTTTCCATCTTCTACACTGAAAAGTATTGATCTTTTTTCTATTTTTATTTTGCTTGATGCTGAAAATCCAAATTCTCACAAACAAGAAAAGTGTAATAATATTTATAAAGCTTCTTTGGGCGTTGTGGAATAATCATCTATATTGTTAATCCAAAACGAATTAATTAACTCTTCCGAATTCTTCATATTAACACATATTTTTTTCCTAAGAGTGATGCAATATTTCAGGATTATAATTCTCCCTTTCATATAGCCAGACCTTCACAATAATCTGATCTGAATATCATAGAACCATTATGATCAATTGTAGAAACTTAAATGTCTTTAATTTTAATTTAATTTAATATTTTATTTTATATTTGAATGAATTACAAACGTTTAATAATAGGTACAAACAAGAAATATTTGATTATAATAATACTAATAATTAATAATTAAAAAAGGAATAATAATATAAATGCCAGCTTTCTTTCAAAATCTGAAAAAATATTAATGGAAAGAATGCTTTTAAATATTAAATATAAATAATAATAATAATAATAATAATAATAATAAAACTCTATAAAAAATCTCTTTTTTAGAAAATCTGAGCAAAATTATTGTCAATCCAAATTTTAAATTATTTTACAGTTCATAATTTTGAATTATCTTTGAAAAAAGGAAATAATTTTTCAAATTTTTCTACTACCTTTAAAAAAGTCATTGGAAAAGTTTTTTATACAAAATAAATTTCTGTACAATGCTCAACTTTCTGGTTGGTTTTGTAACCTGTATGCAAATGCTTAGGTGATGGCAGGAACCGAGTAAGAGTGAGAGACCCAATTTATAAAAATAATTATTAATAATTATAATTAAAATTATAATCAATAATCCAAGTCAATGGACATATCAGTCTTGACACTTTCTCTAAGGGAAATATCATTGCCTGCAAGTGTATTCTGAAGTGACAATGAACATTTCCATCGTTAACAGAACATTAAAAATTCTCAGAGAAGAAAGAGAACCTATTTGAATGATGGTGTTCATGATTGGAAAGCAATTTTTTCTGCAAACCGTGAAGCTGGGAATAAATGTCGTCATTGAAGGTTCAGTGGTGCCAAGCTGAATCCTGACATTATACTGTAAAAAAATTATCATTACCAAAATAATGAAATGTCAATAAACCACATAACATTTACTTGTTGAATTAACCTTTATTAATGTAGAAAGACTTGAGAAATGACTTTATTGTTTATTCAGTCAATGAGACAAATCGGAAAACGTCGTACTTTGTAAGGTGGTCTTTCTTTTGTTTCTCATTTACTTCTGTTTAAAGAACCTGAAGATTTTTAAAATAAAAATTAACGGATAATTGTATACCTGGAAAGTACCTGATATCTTTCAAGTCATGTTTACCCTGTGTTTTGGATATGGCTTAAAAACATTTTATCATTCACAAAAATATAAATAAATAAATAAATATACTCATTTTCTCATCTCTGATTTCACATCTCTTTTCTCGACTTGAATGAAGAGAGGACAATAAAAGTTCTATGGAGACAAAATTATTGCCCCAAATGGCTCACTTTGATGGCCACCGGTAATTCAGCCGCAGGATGTTTCCAAATATCCACTGTGTATCAGGTAAAGCATTAATTGTTCATCAAGAATCCAATGGTCTTTCAACAATGATTATTAGGAAATTCAGCTGAAACGTTCCATCCGAATTTGCTTGTTTTCCAAAGAACCATGTCACAATGGAATCATAATTATTATTAATTGAGATTTTCACTGATATAAACTGAGCATTGCCAATTTAAAAAAGCAGACAATCCATTTCATATTATTTTCCCAACAAATTATCCAAGCAGGAAGCATTTGTATTTTCACTCAAAAGCTATTTTCAGTCACTTTTTTCTAAGTGAAGTTTAATAAAATAAATTTTTTTAATAAAATATCAACACATTTTCGAAGCATTCTCCTGACCGGTCTCCGTTAATTTTTTAAATACTTATTTATAATTAATAATAATCAGATTTTTTTGAATCATCCGTATTCATGAGAAATTTAATTTTTACTCATTTACCTATATTATTTTTTCCTTTTTTCATTTCTTAATATTTCTATATTCACGGATCTTATCTAACATATTAAAAAGATCTTTGATTTTCTCCATAAAATTTTTCTGATGTCAATATCTATTTTCCCTGAATTTCAGATTAAAAATTTGAATTATTTACTTATCTTTATATTAGGTTGTCCCATAAGTAATTGTACTTTTTCTAATCTCTGTATATATATTGTTATTAGCGATTGTTTTTTTTTAATATTATCATAATCAATGTTAACTATTTTTGTTTTAGATATTTTAACTAGTGGCGGAAATATTAGCAGGAGATCGACATGCGTTGCGAGCATGTATACTATATGAATTTCTACAGGGACCTAAAGCTAGATTTATGTTTATAATAAATTTTGTAAATAAAGTTTTATTTAAAAAAGTGCAATTACTAATGGTACAACCTAATATATTACTTACAAAAGAAAACTTTTTGCCTTTTATTTAAAGTACTCTTTTTATTTTAATATTGTTTTGAGGAATCATTCATGAGCATTTTTTTCAAGTTAAAAATATATTCATAAATTAAAGGCTTTCACAAAATATTTTATGTTAATAGGTATATTGATTTCTGTTTTAATAGATCGTATATTTGAATTTAATATTTATTTTATTTAATCATTTTTAACTCATAAAATGGAATGTCAGGTTGATAAAATTGAACATTTCCGACACCATCTCCTATTCAAATTTTTTAATCGAGGTGTTATCGCCGCCGATGCTGCTGATATTATATTTTATTAATATTTATATAAATATATATTAATATTTGGTATTTATATTTTTAATATTTTTTTACCCAGAAATTAGTAAAAATTTTAAATCCCCTTATGAAATATTACTGTGATCAAAAGCCAGAAAGAAGCTCAAACATTGTATTTACTAATAATCGCCATTTTTATCTTGGTACTGCAATTTGTCATATTTACTTAAAATTTTATCTTATTTCATGAGTTACGACGTTTGTTTAAATGGAATATTTTAATGATCTTCTATTTTTACAATAAATGAAAAAATTGAATGACGAATCTGCATTTAACTTTCCGTTTCCAGTGAAATAAACGCAAGAATTACTGTCAACATGATTGAAAAATGATTCAACGGAGATTCTTCTTTTGTAAACACAAATAATTTTTAGTATATGAAATTTGAGAAGGCCTTTATCAAAGTTAATGATGCACCTAGCACAGGAGGGCAAACAACATCAATTAATGAGTAACATGTCACAAAAACTCAAAAAAATCATGCTTGCCAATCGCAGATTGACTATCTGAGATATTGTCATATTGACTAGAATAACTTTTTGTTCATGTCAGTCTATTTTACGTAGTACTTTGGATATGAGTTTTGTTGCTTCAAGTATGGTTCCAAAAGATTTGAAATTGGAACAAAAGCAATATCGAATTGAAATGTTTAAGAGTTTGCCTCAATATGAGAATGATCCTACGTTCAAGAACTATGTAATATAGGTTGATATTACCTATTATATTATTATTATTTAAATATTATGATAATTATTTTCTTTCTCCCACACAGATTTTATATTTTCTGTATAAAATAAATAAATAAAATATTTTAAATAAAAATATGTTTTAGATTGCATTTTGTTTAATTCATTTTAGAGCCTGGCTTACCTAAGCCTAATTATCTGTGGAAAAAAAAGAACTCGACTTGGATGAGAAATGGCACTAACTTTTTAACATTGTCTTCACTGACATTTGAGGACTCAGGAATCTATGCCTGTGTACTATTCAACAAACTCGGGTCTTCGGAAGAAAATTATTATGTATTAACTATTGAAGGCAAAATGAATATAGCATTTTATAAATCTATATATTTTGATGTTAAGGTCCGCCAGTTATAAGTGGGCTTAAAGCGGGATATTCGGGAAATATTTTTGTCAGAATGGGAAAGTCATTTAACATCGTATGTATAATCCAAGGAAAACCTCTTCCGTCTATTCACTGGTACAAAAATGACAAAATAATAAAATTTAATTTAAACAAGACAAGATTAAATACGGAACACTTTCTCCAAAACGATTCTAAGACCATCAGCATCATTACTGTTTATGAACCGAATCTCGGTTCAGAAGATTCCTATCGGTGCATTGGGAAAAATAAATATGGAAAAATATCTCAAAATTTCATAGTAAAAGTGATATGTAATAATAATAAGAGTTTTGACTATAATAACTTGCTGTACATTTCAGTTCCTCCTAAAGCTGTTAGAAATATGAAAATTTTAGCTATTAATGGGGCCGATTTGTCAAAGCTCAGAAGAACAGTGGATCTGAACTGTACCGTTACTGGAAGTCCATTCATTAATGTGTCATGGGTCAGGAAGCTAATGGATTACAACGAAAAAATTATCGAAAACCGCAATGACAAATACTTAATAACAGGAACAAACTTAAGAACCATGAGTGGCATTGAAAGCATTTTACATATAAAATATTTTCGAGATGAGGACTATGGGAGATACGTTTGTCTTGCCAAAAATTCTGAAGGTCATGTTGAAACCAACTTTGAGATAAGAAAAATTGGTTTGATTGTTATTATTTCTCAAGAGTTGAAACGTTTATTGCTTTCCAGATATCCCTGATCCAGCATATGATCTGATTGTTATCGGAAAAACCCTAAGTAGTTTGTCTTTAAAATGGGTCGCCGGATTCAATGGAGGATATTCTCAGGTCTTCACAGTATCCTACTCAAACCATAAACAAAAAATTCCATTTCACATCAGAACGGAACATCCAAATATAACATTAATCAGTATTTAATATTAAATAATATATAAATTTTATTCAATTTATTAGATTTATTACCCGATCTTCTCTATCATATAAATATAACGTCGTCCAATAGATTAGGCACCTGTTCTTCAATATTGTCGGTTAAGACTAAGACAAGAGGTAAAATCTTTAGGATGTGATTTTAAAATTGATAGAAAAATATGATAATATAATTCTAATTAATAAAATAAACAATATTACTATTTGGTGATTAATATATATGTATATATATATATATATATATATATTACTTGATTATCGATTTTTGTGATTTTAAACAAAAAAATTTTTAATAATTTTTAGAAATCCAATAAAAAATTTTCATTATCAATGCATTAATAATTTCAGATAAAAATAATATCACATTATTAAAGAAACTTTTAAATTATCTTATTTCTTTCTTATTCGGTCATTAACTTAGATCAAATTTAAAAAAAAAAGATTTTAAAAATTTGTGGAAAATATAAAATAAAGGAAAATCTATTTACTTCTATCTTTAGGTTTGCACAAGTTTCCATCGCTCACATATTTATGATATTAGAAGTATTAAAATATTATATAAGTTTTGCTTGGAAATATTTTTGTTTAAGTAAGCCAATATAGATTATATTTATGTATTGTCTCTCCATTTATTTAAATTAGCATATTTATTTACAGTAAATAATATGGAAATCGATAATATGTATATTCGCCACTGCATGCTGTTCCTTTTCCTAAAAACAAAAACTGTTGCCGAAGCAATCAGATTAATATTCCAAATATATGGTGATGAAACAATAGCGAAAAGCTCATGTTGTAAATGGTTCAGCTGCGTTAGAAGCGGTGATATGGATTCGCATAATTTTGAAGTGATTTTACAAGAAGAATGCACTCAATGGTGCGCATATTTGGGGAGAAGATTGAATGTGAATCGGATCACCGTACCTCAGCTGTTTCATCAGTTGGGAAAAATTCTTAAAGAAGGAAAATGGATTCCTTAAGAATTATCTGAGAGTAATATGATCAGCCGATTCAACATTTGCCTTTCGCTTCTCCGTAGTTTCGAAAAAGTCTTTTTATATATATATATATATATTTGATCGAAGACAAAAAATGGATATATTATCATAATCCCAGTCGCAAAAGCTTGTTGTTAAATCCAGGAGAACCGAGATATTCACAGCCAAAACAAAATATTTATGGTCATAATATCCTCTTGTGTATCTGGTGGACATAAAAGGAGTGCTTTATTTTGAATTATTAAAGCTGTCCGAAACTGTTACTGAGAAAATATACATCCGTCGATTGATACAACTACACTGTCAATTAATTGAGAAACAGCCATATTATGGATGCCAACAAAATAAAGTCATTCTTCTGCATGATAATGACAGACCACACGTGGCATTAAGACGAAAGAAACTTTGATGAAAAAAATGGAAATTCTAACTCATCCGGTACTTTCTCCACTCATTGGTCCAACTGATTTTCTTTTATTTCCATCTGTGCAACAATTCTATGCACAATTACATAAAGTTGAAATTTTTGATGGAAACACTGATCACAAAAGTTTATAGACTCCGATGGAGATTATATGGCAAAATAATCGTGCCATTTTGATATATAAACTTTTTTACATTTATTTGAGAACATTTTAATTAGCCCTCATATTTTTCTTTATTCTTCTAATATCACATTTCGTTGAAAATAGTTATATTGTTTGTGTGACCCACTATCAATGGAATTATGGGATCAATGATGAACTCAACTCCTACTGCGAAAGATATTTTGCAGTGGTATTGCATTTGAGAGCACGATGAATCACAGAGGTGTTAAAGAGTTTTTAAAAAGAACAATTTAATTAAAGGAAGAGAAGAAACGGTTATGTTGTAAGCAAGACCAAGTTCAAGGAAATAAATGAAAAAGTTAGAAGATTTGATATGGAAGAATGTGAATGGATTCTTTCATATACCACATTGAAATATTAGGTCCATGCATTGAAATTGGTTGAGGATGATTTACACAGTTGTCCCAAAATTGTGTCAACACAAAATATATTGATGAAATCCATAGTATTCTTACACTAAGTATACCTACTTGTGAAATAGAACATGTAAATGGAATCTCAGATGAACATCTATCTCCTGTTTGGGAATATGAATTATCAGGTTGAACGTAAAGTTTTTGCAAATTTTAAACAAAAATAAAAACCAAATATTTTTTAACAAAGATATTTATTTAATCCAAAATATAATAATAATAATAATAATAATAATAATAATAATAATAATAATAATAATAATAATAATAATAATAATAAT
>JBBMKC010235540.1:0-11214 GCA_037834085.1 Bipalium vagum | reverse complement strand
ATAAATTTTTCTTTGTGGTATTCTAGTTTTATAATATTTTTATAATTTCTTTTTATAATATTAAAAATAATAACTTTGTTTAAAAAGGGTGGGGCATTATTAAAGGGTGGGTAATTATTTCAAGTTTTAGAGTGTTATTATTATTATTATTATTATTATTATAATTTTTTGGAATTATTTAGATTTCTTAATAGATTGTTATCTTCAATGCAGTACGAATACTTCATACACCCAGTTTATATTTCCAATTTAATCCATAGCTGTCAGCCTAAATTTTATTTAAAATAAATAATAAATTAATGTTTTATAATTTATAATTTTTTGTTGCTTACAACAAAATTTCTTATAACATGTTTATGTAGAATCACAGCAGTTCAGAGTTGAGTTGTACTGATAAATATCAGCGTGGAAGTCATAATCCTAAATTGTATTTAATTTATTATGAGTGATAAAGAGTATAATTTAACAAGCAAGACATTTAATCTCCGGAATCGACTTTAATAATTATTTCCTTTTACTTCGACAAGTTTTGAAGATTACCCTAAAGTTCTGTGTATAACGGGCAGCATGTTTTTATGTAGCATTAAAAAAATTGAATTAAATGTAATTATATGAAATTCAAATGATTTCATATCAAAATTTATAACTAATTTTTATTGGAAAATTAAAAATTAAATTTCTTTTAATATTCAACTTTTCGAATTTTTTTGTTTGAATTTTATTTGAAATAAAAATTTACTTCATTTTACTGTATATTAATTATCTTTAAGATTTAGCTATCATAGAAGAAGAACAACGTATAAAATCATATTGTGTAACTACGAAATTGAAAGTAATTGAATGCGCAGAAATCAGTGGTCACAGAGCAGCTGCAAGAAAGTTCAACGCTAGAGAATCAAGTGTTCAAGAATGGAGGAAAACAAATAAATTGCTTAAATTAACAAAAGAAACCAAAAGAGCAAGAAGATGAAGAGAAGCATTTTGGCCACAGATAGAAGAAGCTCTTGAAAAGTGGATATTAGAACTTAGAAAAGATGGTAGACAAGTCTCCACAATATCTACTAAATTAAAAGCAAGATCAATAGCAGAAGAATATGACATATAGAATTTTAAAGGAAGTAACCGATGGTGTAACAGATTTATGCATAGAAATCAGTTTTCTGTCAGACCAGTCACCTCGGTTGGCAAATTATGCCTACAGATTGGAAAAAAATATAAAAATTATTGTATTTAAAAGATAAAAAGCAAGGCGTTAATGAGCAACAAATAGGAAATATGGACAAGGTTCCTATGTGTTTCGATAAGCCAGGAAACTACACAATTGAGCAGAAAATGTCAAAATAAACACCACGGGTGCTGAGAAATGTAGCTTTACGGTTGTGCTAACTGTCACTGCTGACGGTGGGAAACTACCTCCCATGGTAATATTTAAAAGAAAAACTATACCGAAAGAGAAATTTCCAAAGGGTATCATTGTTCAAGTAAATGAAAAAGGTTGGATGGATACTCAAATGTTTAAAGTATGGTTAGAAGAGGTTTGGCGAAAGAGACCTGGATCATTCTTCGAACCCAAATCTATTCTAATTTTTGACTCTGTTCCTTCGCATTTAACCGAAGCCTTAAAAATAGACGCTAAGAGATATTCAACAATTGCTGTAATTCCTGCGGGATTAACAAAAATATTGCAGCCATTGGATATCTCAGTCAATAAAAGTTTTAAATGAAAAGTTAGAAATAAATGGGAACGTTGGATGATTAGTGAATTCCATATATTCACAAAAGGTGGTAAAATGCGGGGAGCACATCATATTTTACTGTTTGTGAATGGATAAACAAGGCATGGGAATCAATTAATCCATGCTGCATTGTTAACGGATTTAAAAAAGCAGCATTGTGGACCGTATTGATAAATTGAATGACTTCTCTGATTCAGAGCCCGATGAGTTAGCAGATGAAGAAAAGGAAGATTTACTCAAATTACCAAAGGATTTTTTTGACATGTTGGATTCTTTGAATTTTGAATCAGAAAATGAAAATGATTTTTGAAATAAATTTTGGCTCTCACTTTTGTTTTTTTTCATGTAATCTTTTTGTACAATAATATTTGTCAAAAACAATCTTTTTTCTTTATACACGGAACTTTTTGCGTTATACACGGAACTTTAGGGTATATATTTTAATATTTAGTATATTTAGAAACCCAATAAATTACCAGCAAAATACAAATGATTAAATAGAATTGTAAGAGTAAGAAGCATGTTTGAAGATAAAACTAAAAAGTTGATTAAAATTATTGTAGTTAAATTTAAATTACGTTCAATCTTAAAGGATTAAAAGATAAATAAGTTCATAAATGGCTTACCACAATAGTAGTGTTAAAAATCAACATATAATGCTGGCCAAGTCACATATTTGTCACACATTTTATTGCTAAGAAATGTATTATGATGCATAACAATAATTACTAGAAAAAAGACAAATAGTCAATTTGATTCATACATTCGATAAATACAGGAATCTGAAAAATAAATAATGGATAGATTTTTTCATACATTTATATAAAAAATGATAAATAAATTTCTATCTGTTCTAAGAATATGGACTAGTCTGTCTGAAATTTCCATATAAACTTATAATATCAGTTCTTCTGTTTTCATTCAAATACTTTATACTGTTAAGGCCCAAAATTTTAAGGCAAACGTGAAAATCCCCGACTGAATATCATAAATCGTAAATTTGGACTGTACCCTTCGGAAAGATTATTCTAAAGTTAGCAGAAACATACCGAGGAAGAAACGGAAATTAAGAGGATCTCTGGTTAATTTTTTGGAAATGATGGGAACAGAAAACTGAAACACGGGAATTATGGGCATGTTTTCTTTATAATTTTTTAAACTTTCTCTATTAAATATGTATATATAAGTACATATTGATACGGGTTTATGACTATGTGGAGACTTCCAAAACCTTCAAAGACTTCAAAATAACAGTTCAACATTTTTGTGATTTGTATTGTGACAATTATATTATATGTTATATTAATAAAAATGTTTTATTTAATTAATTTTATGTTTCATGTGAAAGAATTTTTCCCAAAGAGTTATATATAATAAAAATTAAATAAAATGGAATATAAATAAATATTATTATTGTTATTATTATTTTGCATAAAAGTACATACATTAAAATAAAAAAATATTGTAAAAAATAATATAGTAAGTAGAGCTTACTAAAAATATATTATATGAGAAAATTATGTACAGGAAAGTAATTATTAGTAAGTTTTTTACAGAATACAATTTTAAGTTACTATTTAAAGTAAAAATTAATTACTAAGTATAAATTTTGTAATAAAAATTATCTATATAAGTACAGCTTTTTGTTGATGAGGACACAAAAAATATACCTAGAGACGATTCACGCGCACGAAAAATAGAAACGACAATCACTACGATATATCACGAAGTTCACGTAGAGACACTAAATAATATCACGAAGCTATCACGCCCTAACCATCCAAAATATCTCTATAAAAAGGAGTAGAATAATTCTTCATTCAAAAATAAAAACAAAAATTACCAGTTATTTATGCCCATAGTAAGTATATATATATACTTTATAGAATACATTGCTAATAACAAGTATTCTTTTTTATTATATATTTAATTTAATTGAACCATTTTAATGGGTAATTCTTGTGAATTACAAAATTATATATAACTAAATAAATCAATAATTTAAAATCAAATTCCCAATTGGTAATTCTAACGAATTAAACAATTGTATAATTAAAAATCTTTTAAGTAAATGTTAGGGTCTAGCCCTAAAATCAATTAATCTTTTTTTAGTAGTTCACACACTAATTAGGGTGGTGAATTGCATATCTTTAAGGGCTTTTGAGACACTAGTATTTTTATCAGTGCGAAAAGATATCCTTCCTTTTTATTAACCTTAACCTCGAGGAATAGTTCTTGTAACCTTATAAAATCAGATTGTCATTTAATATAAATAAAGTTTTGTATATTAATTTGTTTTCTTAGTTGATCAAAAACCATAGTTAAAACACGCCTAAAAAACCTTCTAACCGTTAAGTTCTTAACTTGGTCCATTTTATTTTAGAGACTTAACAACTACCCGAACATGTATAAAATGCAAAACCACATACCAAGAAAACAGCATTTGCGGGAATCATTATTATTTTGCTACATTTTAAAGAAATCAGTAGCCGAAGCCCATAGATTAATGATAAAACCTTACAGTGAATATGCCCTATCCGAACCAACATGCTGATGATTTAAGACAAGTGACTTTAGCATCGAAGACAAAAGACGTTCAGGACAAACCAAAGAAGTTCTAATATGATGATTTATGAGGAATTATCAAAGAAGACTCATGCGAAACGCTTGAAGAAATAGCACAAACATTGAATGTTGACAGGTCAACTGTTGGTAAACGGATACAAGCATTGGGAATGATCAAAAATTATGGAAAATAAATACCATATGATTTGACCAAAAGACAGTAAGAAAATCGTAAAAAATTTTGTAAAATTTTAATTAAAAGCCATTCATTTTTGAATCGAATTATAACTGGTGATGAAAAATGGGTGTGGTATAAGAATCCTAAGCGCAGAAAGTCACGGAAAGCGCCCGGAGAACCATAAACATTGAAAATACAAAGAAGGTCGAACAGAAGTAAATTGATGCTTTGTATCTGATGGGAACAAACAGGGGGAATTCTACCAATAGACAACAATATGGCCTAAGATATAATCAGATAATTTTGCAACAAGATAACGCCAGACTACATCTTACAAAACAAGTTAAAGAAACATTGAAAAGACTTGATTGGGAGGTTCTACTTCACCCACATACTTACCAAAAATAGTTTCGATCTATGCAGCACTCTCTTGCTGGGCAGACTCTCATTCCTACGAAGATGTCTAAAAATGAATGGATCAATGGATTGCTTCAAAGGATCAAGATATTTTCACAGCGAAATTCTTTCTTTTAAAGAAAATTGGTCAAAAGTTGGAGCTGGCAACGGAAAATATTTTAACTGAAATAAATCATTTGTTACTTTTAATAAAAAACGATGGGAATTAATTCCCATACATAATATATGTATATATAATATATATAATACATACTACCGTATAATATTAGGTATAGCAGTTAATTCTGCGGATTTTTAAAAATGTAAGTATCTATTTCTTATATACATTTATTTAAATGTGTATATATCTATTTAATCATTGTTTTATCACCTTTGTAATTTTTATAATCAAGCTTTCGAAAGGTAAAATTTAAATTGTCAAACATTTTCGAATTTCAAAATATTTAATAATCTAGATGTCAATATATGAGCCAACAAAAGAAAATTTGAGGCATTCTATGCCTTAATTATTCAATAAATAAAACCACTGCAAAAAGCTGTATCCTACTTCAAGAAGTGTATAATGATCATGCTCCATTGGCAGACACTTGCGAACGCTGATTTAAACGACCCAGAACAGGCGATTATGATCTCAAAGATACAGAACTGCTAGGTCAACCAAAAAAATTTAGATACAGAATTATAAGACCTATTAGCCCAGGATAATATGCATATACAAAATCTACTTTCTACAAAACTTGATGTGTCTCAACATGCCATTTCTAATCGGCTACACGGTATGGAAAAAATTCTAGTCGAAGGAAAATGGATGCCCCATGAATTGAATAAGGAGAGTATGGAAAAACGAAAAACAACCTGTCAAATTTTAATGGAAAGATACCGAAGAAAGTCGTTTCTTCATCGTATTGTTAAAAGCAATGAATAATGGATTTATTTTGAAGCAAGAAATCATGGGTTGATCCAGACCAGCCATCAAGTTCGACTGCCAAGCAAAATATTCATTCGAAGAAGGCTTTGTTGTGTATTTGGTTGTTCTACAAAGGTGTTGTCTTCTATGAATTATTAAACAATGGTGAAACGGTCAACGTAAATCGTTATAAAAAAATTGATTCAAATGAAAAACGACAAGAATGAGACAAGAGACGCTGGAAAGTTATTCTGTTACATGACAATGCTCGACCTCATTTAGCAAAGTCAGTCAAGGATACGTGTAAAGAACATAGATGAGAAATCTTACATCATCATCCACCACATTCTCCAGAGATGGCCCCATCTGATTTCCATTTATTCAGATCGATGGCACATGGGCTGTCGGAATGGTGCTTCCGCAAATAATATGAAATCATACTTTGGCTCGATGAATGGATTTTGTCTGAAGTAAATTTCTTTAACGATGGCATTAGCAAGTTATCAGAAATTTGGATCAATGCTATAGCTAACGATGGGAAATATGTATAATATAATTATGTGTTGTGTCTTTAAAATAAATGTCTTTTGTTTTTAAAAAAAAATCCAGAATTAACTGCCAAACTAAATATAATCGATAATTTTGTTTGTATGAGGATCAAATGTCACTAGAAAAGTATATAATATAAGCAATATATGTACAATGCCCTGCCAAAAGTCTTCTGCCATCTAGTAAATATTTCGAAAATTTAATTTAAATATAAATATGATTTTTGCTTGCCTACTTTTTGTTCTACTTTGAATATTTATAATCCATTTTTAGAGATTTTAAATTATCAGTCAATATACGTATAGAGTTAGATTTATTTGAACGATGAAAAATTGTTGTATGTCACCTGTGTGGAAAATCTACCAAAGAGATGTCAGAGATTACTGATTACACTCAATTATTCTGTCTTTTATAGTGAAGTACAACCGAATTGGTATTATTCAGTCAAATTCAAGAATTGGACGGCCATCATTGTTGAAAGAAATAGATCAACGACAATTGGTAAGAATTTTAAAAAAAATCGATGCACGTTACTATGATAGATCACAATAGATTACAGCACTGGTGCTGAAGAACCTGCTAGTGTCAGGACTATACAATACAATTTTCATAAACTTTGATTTCATGGTCGAGCAGGTGTTCGGAAGCCCTTCATAACTGAAAAGAATAGAAGGCGGTATCTTAAATGATGTAAGGAGAGACAAAAATGGACGTTGTAACAATGGAACAGAGTGGTTTGGAGTGATGAGTCACGTTTCAATTTATTTCAAAGCGATGGAAGAGTTTTGGCGGAGAAGAGAGATAATGAGAAATATATAGTTGAGTGCCAGTTGCCAACTGTTAAACATTCGGGTGGGTCAGTTATGTTTTGGGGTTGCAGTAATGCAAATAACCTTGTGCCTTTGGTAAAATGTAGTAACTTCATGAAGTCTACAGAATACAAAGCCATCCTTAATTCAAATGTTACCTTTTATAGATAATTTAGTAAAACCAATTTTCCAACATGATCTTTCACTTGTAAATACCACTAGAATCATTGAAACGTTCTTGTTGGAATCAAACATTTCAACCATTCAGTGGATACCACAAAGTTCAGATCTTAAACCAATTGAATGGATTTGGGATGAGGTGGAAAGGCGGATTAGACGAAAACTTACAAAACCTGCCTCTCTAGTATTTTGGAAAAATTAGTTTTGGAAGAATGGCAAAAATTACCCTCAAACATTCTGAAAAATATAGTAGATAGTATGCCTCACAGAGTAAAAGGTGTCAATAAATCGAAAGGTTATTCTATACAATAGTAAATATTATTTTATATACTATTCTATATATAATCTTTGTAAACTTGTAAAAATAAATAAATGATCTTGGAATTTTGTCTTGTTTATTATATAATATTGTGGAGACTCCCATGCCCAGTTACCAATTCGTCAGCTCAATCAAGTTTCAAATCCAGTCCAAATACAAAACAACAATATTTTGGACTTCTTAATAACAAACGTTTGTTGTTTATTTTGTGTTTTTATTTGTTATTAAATTGAGCACAAGGAAGAATATAATTCTGATACTGATATAGAGTGACAATAGTTTAGAAAAAATAAGAGAAAAAGAAACTGAAGAATTAAATTTGAATAAACAATTAACGGCAAAGAACTAAAGAAGCTATAGAAAGAATCATGACACAGCCTAATAATATTATTAAAAATCCTAATATTAATAATAATAAAGGGGAAGAAAATGATGGAAATACATATACATTAAGATTGATGCTTATAATGGAAACCATGCAGAATTACCTGATTTCTTCGCAAATTATTATATAACCATGAGGGCATATGGATTCAATGAGCAAGTAATAGGTTACCAATTTATTTAAAAGGAGCAGCTAGAGACGCATTTCTAGATCTGTTAGGAAAAAATGAGAACAAAGACTGTCAAAGTATAAAAGCAGCATTAAAAGCACAAATATTTACAGGGGATACAGGACATTATTCAGGCAACAGTTTTATAATACAAAGCAGAAAGGAATCACAAGTATCACAGAGTACACGTACGAATTAAAAACAGTAGCACAGCGAGCATTTGGATTACAGAATACAAGGGATGAAAACACAAAAGTAATAGTAATGGATCAGTGGTGGTCAGGTTTAAAAAGGGAAATAAAAAATACACTAATGTTGCATCGACACGAACCATTAGATAGCATAGTTCAGAAGGCAAAATTAGCCGAAACAATTGTGGAGACGCAAATAGTACATGTAGTAAATAGTCGCTCGCAGTCTCCCGGGATAGTAATAGTAATAATACTAATAATGATAGCAAACAAAAGCTAACCGGATACAATACCCCACCACTGGAAAGAAATCATAAAATGATGCAATGTTTTTTGCGCAAGCAAATGGGAAACAGTTCAAGAGATTGTAATATAAATAAAAAATTTAGTTTTAATGAACAAGTTAATAAACCATTTAATGCCAGTAAAAATAATACAATAACAATAGAATGCCACTAAAAGAATGTTCAGGTTAAATTCAAAGGATCAAGGTACGATAACAAAGCAATGTAATAAATGTGGTAGAAATAATCATAATGCAGCAGAATGCAGAGCAGTAAATTTACAGTGTTTACAATGTGGTAAATTAGGACATATTCGCACAGTTTGCAGAAGTATAAATTTTAATTCGACTCAAAGGCAACAGGTTAATATAAAAGGAAAAGTGAAATGCTTCATGTGTGGTTGATTTGGACATTTGCAAAGAAGTTGTCCTATGGCCCAAAGAAATATAAATGTAGTTAGTGAACCCCAAAGTGATAATGAGGATACTTTGGAAGCACACATGTCTCGAATAGCGAAATTAAAGTCAATGTTGAGAGAATAATGTTTCAAAATTGATAGACTTAAAGAGCAAGAAAAAGAAATTCATACACCCATAACCATAGTTATTGAAAAAGCAGCAAATTTACAAATAGCAGTAGGCATAGCATTACAATGTATAAATGGTGAAATACCCATAGACAATATCAAAGAAGTGAAACATTTCTTAAGATTAATACACTTCCAAAACGTACCTAGCTACAGAAAATCGGAAGAAAATGGTCGAGTAACGACGAAAAATTTTATATTCATTATAAATATCCAAATAATTTAGTATTAAAAATTTAGTAGCTTTATACACTTCATTAGAAGAAATAATAATATTGTTACAAGAACAATTAGAAAGAAAAATTAGGCTCACATATTATGGCTTTTCACTCAATAAAGATAAAAGTTTTTTGAAAGTGGAATCATTCCAGGATGGTATAATTTAATAGAAATAAAATATTAGCTAGAAGAAGTAATTATAGGAGAAATAGATTGCACATTAAAAGAGTTAAGTAATGAAGAACATAAATATATGAATAATATTCTTGTAAAATTGAGCCAAGAATTAATAAAAGTAGTTTGGATCATACAAAAATAAAATTTTTTCTCGATGAAATAAATCTATTACCTATACCAGTTAAGATTTTAGAAAAAAATAATTAATAAATTGAGGAACTGGATAACCTTTTCAGATTTACACCGAAAAGAGTTAAGCCTAATCTTATTAAAATATGGCCAAAGTCTAAACAATTTAAGAAAACCTATACATCGATTAAAATTGACGTTGTAATGCTTGATAAAACAATTTTACATTATGAGATTCCGTTTTTGAGTAAAGCTAAAAAATAGAGACAACTTTAGACACAAAGTTAACTTTATCTATCACTCCTTTAATTTCAGTCTTTGGTAAATTTATTGATGATGATGAGTAAATTTAATTGATATTGGTTGTAGTCCTAATAAAATTAACATTTTTAAAGTTTCATATTCAGAATCTCGAGCAGGATATTTCAATTGTAACTGATTACCTTGAAAAAAACCCGGATCTAAAGGATTTAATTGACAAAATACGTAACGTTTTACCCAAAATACAAAAGTTTAATAATGTGGATCATCATATATTCATGATATGCTTACCCATAGAAACTCCAGGAATAGGTGTGTAACAAGTATATCCATATTAATACAGGAAGCATTGATAAAAATGCGAAATTCTTCTGAAAAAGTGCAAGCAACATTGAAAACTACGGGACGAAATGTACAAAATATCATAATGCATTATCTAGAAAATTTAGGCGGTTGGGATTCATTTTTTCCAAAAAATCAACCAAAAGCCACAGATTCATCGGAATCCAATATGATGCAATGGTTAATGATGTTGATGGGAATGTTCCAAAATTTGGAAAAATATATTCCCTAGTGGAAACTAAAGATTGCACATATTTATCATTCAAAAATCTCACTTCACGAAGGCGAACTAATATATTTATCAAGAAGCTGATTTTCATCGAACAAACATAAGGGAATGCCGATTACGGATTTCTACTTTAAAATATTACTGCAGCATGCACAGTCACAATTCAATTATTTCTGCAAAACTCTTACCACGAGAAATACCAGTGGCCGCTGATATCTGCGAATATGGTTTTAAATTTGGAAAAATGAGAATTGATGATATACTGACAATCATTGTTAAAGTAGACACAATAACTAGACAGGTTGTCACAAGAGGAAAACTTTCGCATAATGGAGGATGTGATGGGCATCAGAAAGTAGTTAATAGAAAAGATGTTAACAAGAAGATTACCAAATTCAATTACTAACCTACGAAGGAGTTTTTGATGTCAATACCGGTCAATTATTATCCAGACCATCTTGTGATAAGGAAAAGGATTTCTGCGTCACACAGGAAGCCACTCTATTATATAGTCCTTTTCAAATTTATTGAACAGTTTACATTTTTGTTTTTTATTTGTAGAACTACCCAAATAAGGATAAA
>JBBMKC010235529.1:0-11215 GCA_037834085.1 Bipalium vagum | reverse complement strand
CTTCGATAAATTTGTTTTCTTGGAAATTCTTGCATAACTCCATCCTTCAGTTCTTAAATATAAAATTTGATTTTTTTATGAAATTTATTATTTGATTATATTATGAAACATATTTCAAACTTGTTATGTTCTTCTTCAGTTATTAATATTTAATATTATACATTTAAATCAATTAAACGATGGTATATTAAATTAAAATAGTTTATCAAATTCTGGTTGGGTAAAAATTATTATTATTCTTTATTTAAATGATATTTTTCAATAATCAGAGAATACATTGACAATTCATTGGTTTTTACTTACACCGATTTGAACATTTTTCTGCGACTGCCGTTCTTTTATTAATAATGATTCACAAGTCTTTCGTTTTTTGTTATTATAATAATTAATTATTATATTTCCAAATAATTTCTTGAGCAATACAACACAAATCTAATTTAATCTAAGGTCTGAAGTCTCCAACATGGTACTTTACAACTGCTATATCTTTTACATTTAACGAACAAAACCTCCCCGTTGGTGGTTGTCAGAAAGAAGGATGAATCTATCCGAATTTGCGTGGATTTCAAACGTGTAAGCGCTATAACAGAAAAATACACGTTATTGCACCAAGTTTGCTGGATTCCCCATATTCAAACGAATTGATGGCACAATTAAGGTATTATGTTGCTTTGTATTCCTCACCTTTCTGAATACCTACTATCTCACGAGGTAAAATTAGGCCATTAAGAAAAGTGATGCAAAAGTACATCAACCCATCACCTCCTTTTTGTCTTCGCTGATAGCATAAAACTTTTGTTCCAGCACTGTATGTAAACCTAATTTTCATTTTCATGCATTAAAATAATATTGCAATAATATTTTACCAATTATCGGGACCATTTAAGGAGAACCGCTTTTTTCAAAAAAATCAGTATTTTCCCATACAATATTTGTGGATATCCATGAAGATACTTTAAAAATTCTATGAGCTTTATGTTTAGTGTATAATATGATACGTTGTGCTTCCTTTTGGTAATGAAAACCATGTCGCTGCAACCATCTGGAAACGGTTCTTGCGGAGACTATTAAAGTATTATTTCTAAGAATGTTGTTGGCATTCACCTTAACACCATTTCCGTTTTCTTTTGATATATGCCGCCGTAAATTTGTTGATTTTCTTTTATTTATTTTGAATTTGGGACCTTGTTTTTTTTGTGCTAAATTAATTTTTGATAATTAAATTTTTAATGGCAGACTTTGTTAATCCTAAAATCTTTCCAATTTCTGTATATGTCTTACCATTTTTTCTTAATTCAATTGCCGTTCTCTTAATTTCTTTAGAATACATCTATGTAAAGTTATAATTTTTGAATTTAATTACCAAAACTACTTACGGTATAAATAATTATGCTCTTTAAATTGTTAGCATAAATTATAAATATTGCAAATTATATAAACAAAAGAATTATAATTAACTTATTTCCTTAACAAATAAATACACCAAATCAGGTTTCATTTTCCGTTTTATAAAAATAAACAGTTAATTAACATTTTTTAATCGTGGTATAAATAATTATGTCAAACAGTATATAAATCCTGTATCCTTTATTTGATTTTATTTGATATCTAGTATTAAATATCTTTTATTAAATCTAATATTATTATTAAAAATCGAATATTTAAACATATTTTTACGTGTTCGTTATACTTGAAATTTAATTTTTTTATAGAAAATATGCAAATTTTTTGTTCGTTTGTTTAAACAGAATTTGTTAATTAAAGGTATTTTTTCCTTTGGCTAAATTAGAGTATTAAAATTCGTTCGTATTAAGCAGTGGTTCGTTAATTAGAGGTTTACCTGTATCTGGATAAGCAATGATTTAATAAAATCTTCCTTTAATATTTTTTTCGCCTAAGTTAATTGATCTTAAAATTAGGTGTTTTGGCTAATCTTAGTTTGTTTGAAACAACCTTAAGGTTAATAATAATTATCCAACAACAACACAGCTGAAAACATGCTTAAATATCCATAATTTCAATGTAATTTATAATCAGTTGCAAAATACACACTGACAGTGATTGCAATGTCTTTTGAAAAAAAAGAATTTTTACTAACTTAATTTTATAAATCTTACCTATTTTTTCAACTTCTTTATCTGATTTTTCTGATATTCAAAAAATCCTTAGCTTTCGAAAAAACATTAATTACTAATTTTATAACTTTATTAATAATTGTACTGTAACTTTTTAACACTATACTTTAATTAGATATTTAAAGAAATTCTTTTAATCCACTTTAAACTTTCACTTTTCAATTAATATTAGGTTGGGGCATAAGTTCTGCAGAACTTACATATTATTAGAAATACTAAATATAATCAATAATAATACTTGAGCATTGATTGTTTAAATATTCTTAATTCATTATACGTATTCATTAACGCAATTTTTAAAAATTCACAAGATATAATTTAATAAAATAATATAAATAAATAAATAAATGAATGACTTTGAATTGAAATGAAATGCGATTTCTTATTAGTTGTGATTTGGAAGCAATGTTTAAAACAGTTTTGAGGAACTCGATTATGCTGTGATTTCTTATACTTCAATCCAATTGTGTGCGCTTTTTCGAAAACAGTACTGTCAGGGAGATGTTGAGAGCTGATGAGAATGAAGATTTGAAGAATTTTATAGTTAGATGACTCGAAACAATTAACGCTCAATATTGTACTGGTTATTTTAAGTATGACAAGAAACAAGAAAGTATATGACAATGCACCGACTGGATTAGTATACAAACAAAAATAAAACATTGACTTGTAACATTTGAAAATACTACATATATCATAAGATTATTTTATTAAGTTAGCGCATGGTAACTATTCTCGGGGTTAATCAATTGCTATTCTGAATACTAAAGAGAACCTTGTCAACAATCAAGAAAGATTGAATATCACCAAGTCATCAGCAGTTTAAATATATATAAGAGCTGGTAAAGTCAGAGAGATGGAAAAATATTTACCTCATGATTTGAAAAACATAAAAAATTTGTTTGAGTTATTCTTAGTCCGCTTCAATAAGAGAAAGATTTATCAATGTCTTGAGAGAGCAGTAATGCCATAAAACAGAAACTTATAAAAATCTTGAAAGTTTATACTATCGGGTTGGCAAAAGTGAATTCATAAAATATTATAAAGTCACCTTGCACAATATTTTCAAGAGTTTCATTATGTGTTATTGAGTACGACTATTACTTGCCAATTGATGAAATCATCCTCTTCGGAAACATACAGATATTATATTGATAAAATGTTTCAATGCTGAAGAAAACAAAAGTCGCATAGGGAAACTGTCACGGATCTATTTTTTACCAAATAACGACTGACCACCTTAGTCAATAAGAATTATTCAAAATCTCCTGGGTGCGAATTACGAACTTCTTTGACATCCATCATATTCGCCAGACCTAGCCAGATCCATTTCCGTATCTAATTCAATTTCTACATGCAAACATTTTTACTAATCAAATGGATACGAAAATGTGATTGGATACTTTTTTTCATAAAAAGTCAATTTATTAAAAGTGAATTTATGTGTTACGTTGACAGAGCCTTGTTAAATATAACAAACATTGTTAACTGGTCCGAATTCCACATGAAACAAATTAAATAATTACTAAAATTTATTTATTTCAATAATCTACTATTTCATAAAAATCAATAATTAAAACAATTTTAATTATTGATTTTATTGAATTATTAAGAGTACTTAAAATCTTCATAATTTGTTATAAAAATCAATTTATAAATAAAATATATATAAAAATTATTTTCTAAATCAATATTAATAATTAACAATAATATTATTGCGATAATATTATTATTATTCTTCATGCGAACCAGCCTAATATTAAAAAAAAATGATAATGTTATTAAATATGTTAGGGAAAATTGGTAATGAGATAATTATTATTATTACATTATAAATAATATAAACAATTAATATTATTTTTTTGAGACACACCATTAATAAATAATATTTCCTCAGCTGTTTCTAAGTCTGGCCAAATAAATATTTTTCCACCAATTTTACATTTCCCTGTTTATTTACAATTTCCATTTTTTGTGGTTTTGTTTGTTCAAAGTGACTTTCCTATCATATATAATGTTAAAATAATTTCCCAAACCGTTTCCCTGACTACCCCTATAATTGCCGTGAACTTTGTGAGCGTTGCAAACGTTTATAACGAATCCCAAAGAGAAATTGATATAAAATATCGAAAACAATACTCTTTACACATATCAAATGCCCATTGGACAAGGTCACCATCTATTATACTATAATAATATCAGGAATTATAGACTCATTCTGATTGGACTCTGGCTTCTTTTACAGAGGTCTATAAAATTATTTGAGGCATATATCCACAAATCGACATAGATTTCATTCTGATGGATATTTTTCACAACAAAAATACACATTCCCATTCGAAAAGTAAAAACTTTCTCAATGCAAATCTGCACGAGGGTCAGAAATGCCTGTCGAATCTGGACATTGAAAATGAAAGTAGCTATTACTCCAGTGGAGAGAAAATACCTCTTCTGACAAGCAAGGAATACATATATCGGCGAAAGAACGAGAACAAGTTGAACGTTGACCGAATCAATTTGCAACGGCGCAGCATTGATGAAAGTAAATTTAAAGATTCTTTTCAAAGAACGACCAGACATTCAATTTCAGATAATCATTTTGGATTTATCTCCAGTTCCATTGTGCCGACCGGTAAGGTGAAGGAGAGAAATTCCAAATCGAAACCCAATTCTCCACAGCAATACAAATCTTCAAACCCAACATCCAACTTTGAAGAGGCTCTCAATCACCAGAACAATCGAAGATATACAGAAATTCTTTCCACTTCCAATTTCTTCAAGGAATCATCATTGCAGAATCTTAAGTCACAGAGCAACAGTTCAAAATCGTCCAAAGAATTCAGCAACCCCTCTCAGTCTTGGTGCTGGAACGATTCGGAATTTCTGTCTCCAAACCAATACCAGCCCTATAATGATATGAGGAAAATAAGTACTCTCAGCGTTCCGGAGAGTAATTTGCTGAAATCTAAATCTTGCAGTTCCTTTAAAATGGAAAATTCCGAGAATAGCATTTCTGGTTCCCAAGACATCACAAACGCCGAGACGCTGATTGTCCCGTCCAGTCTTTCCAGTCGGCTTGTACGACACAAGTCTTGTGATGGGTCTCCCAGCGAAAATTACATAATAAACATTCCTGATTCTCACAAAAGGATAAAGAAAAAAGTAAGTACAAGAGTGTGATTAAATTTCTTTAATGTACGTGGGGTTCTGGGAAAGTTTTGACAATCAAGTACTTTAAATGATATTCGAGTGTTTTAATTAAAATAATCATAAAATTCGAAAATGAATTGGTGTAAATCCTTTGAGGAAATCTAAATTAATGAATTAATTTTGAAAGGGTAAAAATTTGAAATAGGAGTTATAAATAAAAGCTGACCTTCACTCGAAAATTATCATTCAATGTTGAAATATGATTTTAAATGTGACATTACTCAAAAGCAATTTTTAGATTGAATTATTTCAGTCTTCGAAGCACCACAAAAAAGTTAATATTTCGTAGATTTCCAACGTAGATGCAGAAGTGTGGAATTCGTGAGGGTCTTCCGGCAACGTCAATTTCAGTCACTAATATTGATGATGTGGTTAAAAAAATTGAAAGAAATTCATTGTTTGCGTATTTAGAGTTGAATTGAAATCAATAAAAGTTGTTGGGTCCCGCAAAAATATAATAGCTTGCTTCTTCGGTATAAAGTGACATTTGGCTTATATAACTTTAAAGAATCAAAGAACTGTCAATGTTGAATGATTTGCAACATCTTGCATATCCAAAGTGATTTCCAAAATTTGAGAGAACAAACAAAGTCACCAAATTATTTGTCATCATGAAAACCCCACGTCTTGTTAAACTATCTCGCAGCCAATAAAAATACAGAATTAAGGACACATGATCCGTTTTTATCTGACTTGTTTCTTCATTCTGTTCTAAATCATCAAGCAGAAATTAAGAGGTGAAATTTTTTCGTCACATGAAACAGTTATTGCAATATTCAAGTTATTGATAATTGAAGTGTCAACGTCAGAATAGCAAAAAATGCTTCGAAAATTCGTACGATCTCATGTAAAAGTATATTGATTTAAATTATTTTGAAAAAAAAAATCTAGTTTTGATCTGGTTTGTTTTTAAAAGGTCAAAATTCTAAAAGCTTTTCGATAAGTCTACGTTTTAAAAAAAATTTAGTAGATTTTAATGTTATAATTCCAATAAAACAATTAATTTTTTAATTAATTAATAATAATAATTAATTTAATAATAAAAGTAATTTAATAATATATTTAATTATCGTATTATTTATATTATTATCTTATTAATATAAATTTATAAATTACTAAATTTAATTAATTTAAATATCAATAATAAATAACATAAAAAGAAAAAAAATAAATTAAAATTAAAATCGAAATCGAAAAAGCTTTTAATATTTTCTCGCGATCTCATAAGATAATTACTTAAATTTATAACAAAAGATTTTTAATTTTATTAATTAAGGATTTGCTGAATGTACATGGATTATGCTTTATAAAATTATGTTTGAAAACGCTCCCTGAAAAGATAAGATGAAATCAATAAATTGATTATTTTTATAATTTATGGTCTTTTTGTGAACATTAGTTTATTGAATTTTCTTCTGTTGATGACTTTTAGAGAAGGAGAGAGGCAATTTTTTCCTTCCATTCCCAAAGTTTTACATGAATAGAAAATGTATACGTTTTAAGTGGGAAGTCTTCTTTAGATTAAAACAAAAAAATGAAATGAATTTTTTTTCATTATGAGTGAGGTGGCAGATTACACAGCACTTTCAAAGTTAAGCAAATTACTCAGTCAGCTTCTGTATCTTGGAAAAGTTTTCAGATGAAAACCCATAAACAATGATAATAATATAAAGTTTAAAACCGTCTTTTAGTCCGTCGAGAAGTCTTCAAATTAGGAATAGTTAATTTAATTCTTTCAAAATAATTTTATTAACATATTATTTAAGTTTAATTCCGGTTTTATATTCTGATCGATAATTACATAAAGTTTGCTTTCCTCATCATTATCAAAGTGCTAATTATTACTGGAAATTCATTTTCATTTGCATATTTTCTGTCTTTTTCTATTTTATAGCTAACAGTGTGACTCACTATTCGGTTTCGTCTACTTTTTTGGAAATACTCGCTAATTCGAATTTTGAGGTGACGTCTCTTCTATGTATAGATGACCAGATCAATGATATTAAACATTAAGCATATTAGACTTAAATACGCTTAGTCTGAGTTTTGAATTTTAAAATCTTCTTTGTCATTGTAGTTACTTAGAAATGTTTAAGCCCTCTTTGTTTACGGTCTGCAATATTTTGCTTTTAAACTTTTGAATCCCTCTAAATAAGGAATTTTAATAACGTTCTTTAAAAACACAATCAAAAAGAAAACGCTTTTAAACCTCATCGATTGCTTTTCCACAGTTACTTTTACTATCTTTCCAGTTTTCAAGACAAAAAGTTGGAATATCTTTCGTAATTAAAAAGATTTTGATCACATTACCTCGCAGGGTTTATAAAATCAATAATCTACGTAAAATGTTTTAATAAATAATTGTCTTTGAATTAATCAATCAGACAACATTCAGATCGTGTCACCCCATACCATAGGAATGTCAAAACTGTTATTATTAAAACAAAGGTAATAAATATATTTTATTTTTACTTAAATTTAATAAATCTTTTATTTTAAAAGTTAAATTGTGCAAAGTTTAAAAATAAAACATTTTGATCATAAATTTAATCTAAGAAATTAAATCAATAATTGACTAATGGCGATAAATTAAAAATATTATGGACCTGAAACCTCTTGATAATAATATTACCATGGTTACTATAATATGACAACTAGTTAAATGCACCATGTTAAAAAGCGGGGTCTATTTACTATCTAGGTAGTAAATACAAATCCCAATTAGTTGATTAATTAAAACAACAAATACTGAGGAATGAGAAATATAATCCTAAAAAAGGAACTTCTCAGAATATTTATGGTGAAGGAAAGATATTCTTCTAAAAAGATTTTCTCCAGAATTATGGTACCACTTCTCAAGTTAATACTTTGAAGGAGAATATTATGATAGAGAATAAATTTTATTTAATTTGAAATGTAAAAATAACATTGTAATTAATCTCAGAAATCTTCGATTTTATTTTCATTGAAAATATCTCTTCTCTTCAGATTGGAATTCGTTGGAATTTGTTCGTATTAATTAATTTCCATTAACATTTAATTTCAGTAAGGACAACATTGAACAATATTTCATTAAAACAAATTTAATAGAAACTTTTTCTTCATTAGTATTGCTTTCGCAAACACTTTCCAAACCAAGACAGATCAATAAATCCCGTGGAAAAGATAGGGGGAATTCGGGGGGACAGAAATTAGAACTGGAAAAAGATGAATTGGAAAAAAAACTTTGAGCGTCTGTACCAGACGAGCTCCTTGTTTTAATGAAATAAATATTAGAAAACAGTGCTTTCGAAACCTTTAATTAAATTTAACTTTCTAACGGGTAATTGTTTAATTGTTTAAATTGACGATCTTTTACTATTAGAAACAAATAATGAATTATAATTAAATATTCTTTCTTTTGTCTTAACCTAACATGATAATTAAAAAATCTCTTTAATCTCTTTTTTCAGAAATATCGATTTTTTGTTTGAGTCTTATAAAAATTGTACTTATAAGTAGAAATTTTAATAATAATAATAATAATAATAATAATAATAATAATAATAATAATAACAATAAATAAATAATAAAATTAAATAAGTTACATTAATAAATAAAAATATTAAATAATAATATTAAATCATAATATTAAATAATAATAATAATAATAATAATAATAATAATAATAATAAAATTAATAATAGTACTCATATTAACAAACAGAGGATGTGCATAAAGTAAACTTTCTATTATTAAAATGTAATACCCTAACATATATTCCACATAACACCGCAAATGTTTGAAACAGTAACATTTATTTATCAAAATATATTCTTTTTCAACTCAATGACCATTAACTTTAATAAATTTATGTAAGCGATTATTAAAGTTCTTCATAACATTTTGATACATTTGAGGTGATATTCCGTTTTCTCCGTTTGAATAACTTCAGGTCTTGGTTTTCTTTTATATAATTGTCTTCAGATGTATAAAAAAATCACGTTGTGCTACTTTCGGCTATCGATTATCCAAATGAAATCTCTCAACTTTGTAAATCCATTTTCCAGGAAAGTAATGAGCAAGTGCTCTATCTTTTTAAAAACTTATATTTTTATATTTTAATGTTACATGTTCGACAAAGTTGTAAGATAAAGTTAGACTTCAGAATGTAAATAGTTTTTTCCATTCACATTCTCATGAAAGGAAAATAAACCATAAACACGTTACATTGAAATATCCATTCAGACGTTAACTTTTGGAATGAAATAAAAATTCGACTTATTCTGTTGACTTGAGGAAAAGGTTACTTTATCAGTGAAAATCAGGTTTCGAAAAAAAGATGATTTATTAATAAGACTTTCGTAAATTGCACTTTTTATTGTATGGTCTTCATCTTGTTTATTTTGGATATCTTTCATATTTTGGATCTCATATGGATAAAGTTGAAAATTGTTTCACACTTCATTGCGTACATCTTTAAATATATATACAACCTCCTTATCAGTGGTTCTTATCAATGTCTCAGTTGCTTGTTCTTAAACCTGATTTAAACTTTATAACTGTCGTCTGGCTAATGTAACAGATTCCATCTTAACTATCAGTGGACCAATTTTCTCTCTTTAATGGAGAACATTATTAAAATTTGAATTTATTGCTATTAAAATGGATAAAATTGGCTTATCAAAACAATTAAACAATTACATTAAATTTCAGAATTTCAATTTGTTAAATGTAAATTGAAAATAAAGGTATATATATATATATATATATATAATTATATTATATTGCTGAGCTCTAAGATCGTATACTTATTTTATAAACATCCTGTAAAGACAATAGCATGAAAAATAAGAAAATATTTTTTTTCAAAAATATCGATTATTTTTTCTTGAATTTTTAAAGCAATTATATAAGTGTAACAATATTTTCACAAGTATACTAATTCTTTTAATAATAATAGTAATAGTAATAAAATGACAACGAAATAAAAAAAATTATAAATACAGAACAATCACGATAATTAAATAAATCTCCTTAATTATTTCTTCAAAAACAATAATAATAAACATCAATAATAATATTATAAATATAATATAAATACATAATATAAAATATGAAATATAAAATATAAAATATAAAATATAAACTATACAGCAATGCCAAATATTTATACACAAAACAGCTAATTATAAAAATAACATAAATAAATATTAGCACTATAATAAAAAAATAATAAAGTCAAGTAATTTTTCTGCCTTCTCTTAACCCGATTTTGGGTCACCTTTTTCGAATCCCTGAAAGCCTTGACAGGGATGTCATGGAAAAGAAATAGGTGGAAATAAAAGTAACAGCCTTCACCAGAAAGGGGAAAGACGGAATAATTATTATGGTTTTTAAGGACGAGTATTATTTTTCCTTGTCGTCATTTATTTCCGACCTGATTCCTGCCACAAAGATGCCGTCAATGGGTCGGATCAAATATCAAAGGCATTTGAATCGAGAGATTATATGGAGAAAATGAGGCAATATAAAATTTCATAACAGTGTAACATTGATTAAAATCAACGTGGTTTTTACATAATTAAATTCTGTTGAGCTCCAGCCCGATCCTTGATCGGATCCGAATATGATTGTTTGGTTAATCTTGTTATTTTTGTAAAAAATATATATCATTGCTCATTTAAAATCCAATTCAGGAAACAAATTCTCATTTCCTCTTTCAGATCACCGCTTTTCTTTCTGAGTTTTCATTATTTATATTTTTCTCAACTTTGAGAAAAATATTTCTGAATAAATAAATAATAATGAGACCAGAAAGAAAAGGATTTTATTTTAGATTCTCCTTGAAAAATATAATAAATAAAAAATATAATATAAAAAAATTACAT
>JBBMKC010235518.1:0-11215 GCA_037834085.1 Bipalium vagum | reverse complement strand
GATCTCGCAGTAAGCGTCGAACCAAAGTAAATTTGACCAAACACTTACATTTGGTGTGAAACGTTACATTTGGTGCCACGATCTTACAATAATATATTTCATCTTAAATATAATACTTGCACGAATCTCTCATTTTAACTTTAAAATATTAAGAAAAAATATTAAATTCACCACATTTTCTCAATTAATGTTTGGATGTTCATAAAAATAGAATTAATTTAATAAATTCCGTTTTTCAAATTTGGTAAAGTTTTAAAAGATTTTCTTAATATATTTATCAAAAAATTATAATTAAATATTTTTAAACTGGAAACCGTTTTAATAATTTGCTCAATTATTAACTTAACCATATACGTATTCTGAAATAAACATTGATATCGATTATGCTTTATCTTCAATGAATTCAACTGAAATCTAAAATAATGATTACTGGAAAATCAATGTCAAATAAATTAGTAGGAATCATGTGAAATCTGATATATTTTTCTGTAGATAATGTTGTTTCACCACGGTTCGTGGTATTGTAGCGATTTAGTCGTGACCTAGTCGCCCAGATTACCATTTTGCTGGACGCGTGTACATAAAATGCATCTTGTTTGCACTTTTCACGCACGTCATATCTTGGGTTCCCACTGATTTGAAATATTATTACCCAGAGGATGCATTAACTTTGTTGGATATTGTCTAGCAGCAGAAAAATACACATGCCCAGTATAGCAACGACAGAAGAACCACGGTCTCTATTGAGCAGGACAACCTCCAAAAGAACATAAAAAGCATTTCTTTTAAAACGGTCAGTGAATCCTTGATGATTCGATGCTTCCTACTGTGAAGCCAGACACCTTCTTGGGATGAGCAATCGGAACTGAAGAAACTTGGGATTGATATTTTCTGGTCGTCACTATTTTAGAGAACCAAGAGTCTCTTGTCGGTATTGGTCCAATATTTTATGGCATCTATTGTTAATTTACTCAATGCCGATCATTGGAATTTGGCATTTGATGGATTTGAACCATTGACTGAATATTATACTCGTCGACGGTTGAAATAGATCCAATGCCTTCACATTTTACGGAAGTGTACAGATTGGTCTAGGTTGAGTTGTTTGAGTGCCCTATCACATTTCTGATTATTTAAATATAGTCGAACCTCTATTTAACGACACTTTCCTTCGATCCCTTGGGGTGTAGTTAAATAGAGGTTCGACTGTATTGTAAAACCAAGGCCGATATGTTTCCTTTCGCTAACTGTTGTTTTCTTGGAGCATCTGAGAAAGGTTATGGCTGTCCTATAGTTTCTGAAAGCATTATAGGACAGCAAAGGTTTTATATGCCGAGATAACCTGCTATGACATTAAGCCGCTCCGTTGTATGTTTACCATAAGATTAATGACTTTCGATAGCAAATTTCGAACGGATGGCTATTGATCTTTTTTTTTCTATCTATTCCAAGGAACCTATATCGCTCTTTTTCATCTTGTTCTTTTATTGGTAGATTGTCTTTATTATAGGCCAGCCTCTACTCTGACTACCATCCACCCTTTGGATCAACCCGTAGTCGATATTATCAGTGGGTTATCCTAGGAGACCTAAGACAATTTCCTGATCCTTTGCTTTCGAATCGGGTTTTTTCCTTTTACTTTTGATTGTACTGCTCAGTATTTCTCATTTCTGTGGGCTAAAGCTCATCCCTGCCCATTTATACAACGATCTAGTAGGTCGGTCATATTTTGTAATTCAGCCCGATTATGTGCCATGACTGCGAGATCATCTTCATAGACTGGTACCGGATAATTGATTTTGATGTCGCTCGATAATAGACTTCATTTAAGCCGACTTTGATCGTCATATGGAATAGAATCATTGATGATTGGCAACCTTGTCGTACTCCACTATTTATGGGGATGGTGCCAATATTTAGGAAGTTGATCAGAATCATGGTTTGACAGTTATAGTATAGTAATCTAATAAGATCTGTCTCGCCATTTTTAACCAGGCCATGTCTCTCTAGTATTCCGAAAATTGCATCTAGTGATACTGTTCCAAAGGTATCTCGAATGTCCAGGAAGTAGATGTCGATCGTCAGCTCTCTGTATTTTCCTGCTTCGATGAGGAAGTTCAACTACCCTCAGATAGCCCTGAGCTTTTTTGGTTTCGATGCATTGAATCATTCTCAATTATCCATTTCTCCAATTGCTTGAAGATACAGGTGGTGAAAAGTTTGACCACTGAGTTTAGTAGCACTATTGGTCTCCAATTTTCAGGCTTCTTTTAGTCCCTTGATAAGAGCAGTGTTATGGTTTTTCCAAGATTGTGACAACCGACCTGTTTCGGAGGTGATACCAAAGAGGAAGTTTAAGATCTTAGGTTCGGGATCCTTGTCAATTATTTCGGTGTAATTGATTTTGTCCGGTCCAGATGCAGAGTTTTTGTTAGTGTCTTGTTAACCATTTAGTATCTCGCTACAGGTAATATTTCTGAATGTAAGCGGAGGTGTAGCCTGTTTGATTCGGTACGCGTGTGATACATTCCAGTCTTTCAGGCGGCGGGAGTGACTTTTTCTGATATTCGAGATGATATCCTGTTTTGTAGGGAATTCCCGCGTACCTTCGGCATCTCATCTTTTGATAATTTTCAATACTGGTTTCGATGGTATAGCTTTCATAGATCGAACCGTTCCTTGTCATGTATAGTTTCATTGTCAAGAAGAGGTTGGATGCACGGTTTTCTACTTCATTCACTCCATAGTTACACCTGTTGTTAACCAACGCTACACGAAGGGGTAGGGTTTTGTACCCCCACTTTCTCCTCACTCATTCACATGTGTGCCTCCCGGCACACTCATTCATTCATTCATTCATAAAAAAACGTGTTTACCAAACCCCATCCCTTTGTGTCATATAAATAAATAAAAAATAAATAAAAAAAAAGACTTGGTGTAAACCTATACCATTTTTAAAAAATCAAATTAAAAAATAAAAAATAATTAATAAATAAATAGAAGAAAATGAATCAACTGGAGCTGGACTTTACTTCGATCCATATTTTGGAAAAGCGTTGAGAGATACAATTTTAAATAGTTCAGAATATAAAAGTTTACAGAAATCTGAAAGGAAAGATTTAAAGGAATTATTACAAAAATTATGTAAAAATAAAATTAAAATAATTAAGCAAGGGAATGGATTATACCTTGAAAATAAAGAAAATTATAAATGAACACACCGAAGGTGCTAGAGCTGAAGGCTCGTTTTCCCAACAGAAAAAATTTCCTCAATTTTAAAAAATAGCCCCATAAAAAATAATTTGAAAGATTAAAAATGGTATAGGTTTTAACTACATTATTTTTCAATTTGTTTTTTAAAAAATGTTTCGATTAAAGATTGTAAAAACAAATACATTACTCGAGTTTTTATGTAAATATGGAATTAATTCAACAAAAAATTTTGATTTAATAGATATAGCTGAAGACTTAGAATTTACCTTAAAAGTTTTAATGAAAGATGAACTCAAAGAAAAAAAGATAAGATCTGAAATTACATTAATTATTAACTATCAAAATACAAATCAAAAAGGAGTTCATTGGGTTTGATATTATAAATATTTTTACTTTGATTCTTATGGTTTACCACCACTTGAAGATTTAGAAAAACATGTTAAGGGATATAATAAATTTGATTTTCAATCTGAAATAGATTTGGAATTAGCCAAAGGTCTCATGGGAGCTCCGCTCGAATTATTATCTTTATATGTTTTATATCATTTATATAATAATAAAAAATTTGAGAAAATTTTAGAAGAAATAGAATATGTTATTTTTAAAAAGTTAAAATTAAAAATAAAAAATATGGGTGATCAAGTATTTGTTCATATTGCTGAAAATGGAGAATATATTTATACAAAAGCTCTAAATCATTATGATGAAGATGAAGATGAAAAAAATGAAGTAAAAGAAGAAGTAAATTTTTTTAGAAATGAAAGTGAAAATAAATTTTTAAATGTTACTGGAGATTCAATGAAAGGAATTTTGAATATGAACAATAATAAAATAATAAATATAGCTGATCCAATAAATGATAATGATGTTTTATATTTTAAATTTGTAAAAGACAAAAATCAAAAAATATTAAACCAAATTTTTGAATATAAAAAAAATTAAGATAAATAATAGAAATATAAAAAGTTTTAATTTTACTTTTATTTCATTTAAAGAAAACTTTTATAATGATAAAAAACATTTAGAAGATAAAATTTTAAAAAACTCAATCAAAGTTTGAGAAAATTTCCTTTGAAAATTTTAATAAAGATATGGAAAAAAATATAAATAAAAAATATTCAGATATAGAAATAAAATATAAATCAATAGAGAACGATGCTAATGAAATGCGAACTATGTTTTCGAAAATAAAGCACACAGATTTAAAAGTTTTAGAAGATAGCATAAAGATTCTTGAAAAAATTTTCAAGATTTTTTGAAAAACTTAAAATAAACATAAAATATTCTTATGCTGTTGAAGATTATAAAAAATTTTATGAAAAATTAGTTGCGCTATTTGTTTTGTATTCTTATTGGAAATCTTTAATAACTAATAGTATATTTTCTGGAAAATTAAAAATAAATTTAAATGAACTTGGATATTTTGATGGAGAAAGAATATTTACTTTACAATAATATTAGTTGCAAATTAAACTAAATATGAAAATGATAAGATTGTAAATTTCGAACAACTAATCATTATCATATTTTTGGTTGGTATGATACTTATAGGAATTATTTTATGGTAAATGGAAGACCTTTAGAGAACACTTATGTTAGAGAATGTAAAGGAACTGGTTTAATATTTTTAAGATTTACTGAATTAGTTTGGTCTTATCAAATTACAAAGAAATTTTATTTTTTCTATAATTCAGAAAATAAATTTGAATCTATTTGCCAAGACAATAAAAATCTTAAATTAAAAATTAATTCACCAAATATAAAAATTTTTGAGATTATGGTTTTTCATATATATTTACAAAATAATGAATTAAAAGAAATAGAAATGAAAAAATGTTATTCTAATATACTGCACAATGTAGCGTTCTGAGACTTCGTCTCAATTCTTTACAATGTAAAATATTAAAAAATCTTTACATTATTTTTCAAAATTTATATTAAAAAATGGAAATTGAACCAACTGCTGTTTTTGAAAAACGACAACAGAGTTGTCTAGATCTTCGGTCGCTTTATCCAGAATTAGAAAGTAATGAAAATAAGAGAAGATTATCTTCCAAATTTATTTATGAAGATTCTAATCCTTTAATAGATCAATTAGAAAAATAATATTAATAAGTAAAAAGGTAATGATGAAGAAATATTTTATGAAACCAAAGGAGAGTTAAAATTAAATTTAAAAAAATTTTAAAAAAATTAAATAATAGCGCAAAACTAAATCTGGTCTCTAGAATGACATATGGTAAAAATATTAATATTAATTTTTTGAATAGAAATTGTATAGAATTAAATTTAACAGAAGATACACTCAAACCTCACAAATATATAATATACCTAATATCCCAATTTATTTATTTGTTGCTTTTAGAGAAACAGGTTTTGATTATACAAAAAATAATAGTTTGCTTATTCAAGATAAAATTATTCGTTACAAGTTCAACTTGTTGATTCATTATATCCTATAAAACCAATAAAGTTTGAAAAAGGTTACAATAGTGAAATTTATTTGAATTATGTAAATGCTTGTAAATATTTTAATAACGATCCACAATTAAGTTTATTAGAATTTTAAAATTTATATTCTATATTTTGTTTTGATTTAACGATTCAAACACAAAATTTATGTACCAATGGAGCAACAATTACTTTGCTTATTGAAAAAGATAATGATTTTAAAGGAATTCTGAGTTGTTTTATTAAGTGAGAAATTTATGAAAATAAAACTTGAAGTGGAAAATTGATTAATTTTGAAGTTAAAGCAAAAAAGGGTGAAATTTCCTTAAAATCTTATCCGTTTTATATAATTGTTAAAATTATTAAATTTTATAACATTTTTTATTTCTTTTTTTTTACTATTATTTCTCATTTTATTTTTAAAAAAGATCTTAAGAGAGATAACACTAAAGAAATATTTTTTTAAAATTATTTTAATTTTTGGGTATACTTCAAGTATATTTCAAGTATATATTCAAGAAAATTTGACAAGGAAAGTACATTAAAGCCGTGTTTCCATTGATTACTTACAATTTGATCTGACCGCCTTTCTAAAGAGATAGCCAAACACATCCAATTCACAAAGATTAATTGCATCTTGAGGAAAGTCTTTGGATAAAACTAAAGTCTGGGCAACCTAAAATCAATATGTAATTTATTAATGCCTAGTGATAACTACTAGTCTTTAAAGCTCAATTAAGTGAAATATTCTCCTTTTGGAGGAGGCCAAGGAAAGTAATTTACCAAATGAAAAGACGTGTTCATAGAAAACCTGTCTTCACCCCTGTTACTGATAATAAAATGGCAGGAAGCTTGTTAGATTTCCTAAAAAATTCAGTCAAGGTACAAAAGTTATCATTTAAGACCTGAAGTCATTCTACTGTATATTTCCACTTTAGTAATAAGGTGTACAACACCCAGATCAATGAACCACCATATAATGTAATTTCTGAAACAGCTGTGACGACACGAAGCTGTTTACAAAAAGCAGTAGAGGCGGAATTGATCGGGAAACCATAATTTTTGTACCACATTATTAAATGCACAAATACAATCAACATTATTTACAAACGACAAGCAGATAAATGTGTAACAATGTTTTTGATAATGAAAATAAGAAGTATGTTGACCTTCAGCACACATTAAAGCTTTGATTCGGTGGGGCATACTATCGATCAAAAATTACAAAAATCACCAATTTCTGGATCTGTCTTCCAAACTCTGAGGACAGAAGTTATTTATTCGTTTTTTGTTGTAGGATTGAGATTAAAGACATTTTTTTAAAGAATTGACCATATATTCTCGATGGGTTTCATGCCAGGTTGCTAAAGTAAAAGAGTAATTTTATTTTTATAAAGACATGTCATTGTGATTTTTGAAGTGTGCTATCTTGTTAATAGGTCCATTGCCCATCACCATGTTAATCTTTAGCTTGATCAATTAACTGACAGTTTGTTATATTTTCGAAATACTGAACTGCATTCATTGTGACTTTTACTAAATATAAGCATCCAGCACCATACCACGATACGAAAGACCAAAACATAAAATTCAAAGGAAATTTGACTGTTTGTATTACACATTTGATAGTACGTAGTTTATCTGTTGATTTTCTGATGAGACTCTTTTTGTTTCCAAGATTCACTACAATATGCGTTTCATCAGAAAATATCGCTCTTCGTTAATCTAGTTCAGTTCAATCTTTAAATTTTTGTGCTGCACTTCTTGCGCTGCAAATGCGATTACCTGAAAAAATTTATACATGGGCGAACTTTTTTAATTAAAAGTCAATCATGCTAGAAGATTATTAGCTACAAGTTCTGTAACTGTCCACTGAGGATTTGATTTGGTGTTCGGAATTACTTTTTCAATATCTAGTCTGGAAAGCCTAGGTTTTCTTCCTTCGGAATTCGTCAACTTTTTATTGACCCAGTTTGCTTGTAAAGTATCACTAATTTATTTATGGTTGACAGAGCCATTTTTAACTGGCGTTGAATATCCCTCTGTAATAAGCCATCATCAAACAAAGCTGTCACTTCAGCACGTATTCATTTTCAAAGAGATTCATGATTACTAGCTATAAAATTTGAAAATGTATTTTCATTATCGATTTTTAAAAATCCAATTACCTCACTTAAACCAATCAACAAATATTAAATTGTACCCAATAAAAAAATAATAAAAACCAATTTAATTATATTGTCCCGATTAATTCCGCCTCTAGTGTAAATTCCATAAATCGTTAACAATATTCTTACTGTTAAACATATTGTTGTCATAATGTCCATCTACAGCACGATAAGAGGTCCAATTATAACCTTTTTTGAATAATAATATGTGTTAGCCGACGCTGTAGTTTTATTTCTCGATATAAAATAGTCTGAAGAATAAAGTGAAATATGATTAAAAGAATATTCATCTTACCAGGGGTTCCACTGATTCGTCCAATCAGATAAGTCAGGATAATAATCTTCATCATAAGATGGAGCATTGGTATGCAATTCTTTTTTCAACCTACCTTAAATATTAAAAATTCTCTCCATTAAACAGTCACTTAGATTAATTGAAGACATTTCCTGAATGAATCTCACTCTTGTATTTGCGAGGTGTACAGTCACACAAGATACAGTCAAAGCAATTTGCAGATGCCGGTCTATTTCATTTGCCAAGATAAGACCGACTTCCTTTTAATAAGTGTTTATTATATTAAGATTTGCAATGGTCCCGAGAATAATGTCAAATTTGATGCACTAAAAATAGGCCAGTTTTAGATTTCATTTTCTTAACATTATTTTTTAAAAATCAATAATAATTATTATTTTAATAATTATTTTGATAGGACAAATAATACATGATCTTTGTGGTTTTTAGGTAAGGAAAATATATGGTGTCGTAAATTATGAGACGATTAATTTTTTTGGACATTTTTAACCTGATTATCTCTGAGATTTTTAATTAAATTAATTATTTGTATTATTATTATTATTATTATTATTATTATTATTATTATTATTATTATATTGTTATGATATATATAAGAGAAATATTTGATAATATTTAATTTCATTTTTAAAAGGACTTAATAATAAAGTCAACATTCTTCGAAATTATTTTCTTTTTTGGCATTTATTTCATCACGAACCGCATATGCCAAATGATTTATTATTTTCTTTTCGCTTAATATAAATAAAATAAATAAATAAATCATTTTTTATTATTTTTTGCTATACCTATTATTACTTTTATTTTTATTATTTTTATTATTATTATTAATATTATTATCATTATTAATATTTCCAAAAAAAAATATGTAAGGAGTGGTTTGAAACATTGGTTTCAGCGAATTTTTTAAAGAATAACGACAGTTATATCTGCTGTAGACATTTGAATTTCTGCTTTTGCTCAAAAAACAACTATTTAAACAAATCTATTTTCAAATAGCCACCTCATTATTATTTTTTAATAATCATGAAACATTTTTAAATTAAAGAATTTGGATCTTTTAACTTTTTTCCCTCCAATAAAAAGGTAAAAGATCAAAGAATTTAATATTTTATAAACTTTAATTAAAAAAAAATCACATTTATAACATTTTAATATCAAAGTTTAAAAACTTTATTTGGGAAGTTAAATCCACGTTTTCATAAAGGAGGTGAATTTTAAAAAATGAATTTTTTTTAAAGGAGGTTATTTAGAAGAGTTCATTGAAAACAATATTTCAAACCACTCCTTATATTCCCCCTCGCAAAAATTTTAAAAAATTTTTGACGTTCCTCTCCGAAGGACTTCCATGAACATGTTCTTATAAATATCTTCTTCCACGGACCTTCTCTCGAATTCGGTATGATCTTTCGTACCTTGGTTGGTCCTTATTCTTTCGTCTCGATTTTGACAAGAACCCCGTACTCGCCAATAAAATTTCTTCTCGTGTTTATGATTACGTCGGGCTTCTTTCTTTCTCACTCGTTGGATACCATTTGTGTCGGTATATCCCGCCTTCCAAAAATTATATTCACTGGACTGTAAACCGTCAATTTATCTCACAAAATATAAATATGACCAATCAATAAATATATTTTTAAATTCAGTTAAAATTGATAATCACATTTTATTGATCAAGTAAATCAATAAATTAATTGTCATAACGAAAATATGACGTCTAGTTTCTTGAATTATTTTCCTTTTGTTTTATTTTTGTTGGTGACAATCCCGCAAGTTAATTGGTCGAACTGTTATCTTGGCTTAGACTTTCTGTAGCAGAAGAGCACAATAAGTAAAGCACCGATTATAACAAATCAGTGGAAAAAAGTAAATGAGGAATAATAATGAAATAACAAATAACATGTACAGTAAATGGGAACAGTAGTTTATCTTTGTTATGTTCTCGAAATGATTTCATCTGATAGTTAAAATGAACTCAATTCTGCGGGGAAGGACAATATTGCAGTAGTAAAACGAGAACATTCTTTATCGATACGTTTTCCCTTGTCGAGTTGAGCCTTCGGTTTTTTGCTAATGGGATATCCTTACCTTAAGAGTATCCAAGAACTAATAATCAACTGGTTTAAGGTCATAGCAGGATCTTCTGATGCCGCAAAAACCACAGATCAATTTTAACTGGTTTCAGCTTATGAAGCAGGCACCTTTTAAACTGTTTTAACATCTCTTCTTTTATGATTAGTTGAACCAAGGTAGGTGAAATATTATTGTTTACCGTAACAATCTTAATAATCGAATGGACGTCTTACCATCCATATCAGCAGTTGAACTTTTACTGGCGGTTTTACGTCCGCCGCCTAGACAAAGAACACAACCCATTAGGTATATTGACAGAACCTCCTGTTTCCTCAAGCTTCTTCAAAAGCGTAGGGAATCTGTAGAAGTCGGAGTACACTAAATAAAATCAAGAATAAGGTGCAGTGTAGCACGGATGATATTTTTGACAAATGAAGTTTGATCATGACAACAAAAGTGATTGGTTCGAAAACAATTTCCTCTCCTCCTTCGGATCACTGGTAATGGATGCGATCATTGAACAGCTCCCTCGAGACATATATCCAACTGGTATTGCAATTCTTCATGTTCAAGCTTCTTTGGTCTTGAGCGTCCAACTGGCACATCGTAAACCCTTCGTTAAAGGTTTGTTCACCCAGAAAACGTTTATACTCTTCGTTTAATGGACGAGCTTTCGGTTTAAGACGTGTCATGCAGTCTTAAAATCATAAAAAGGGGTTCAGGTTGAGTATATTAAAACAAAGCAATGATTTTTTTTTCAGGCCCAACACAAACTTTGCTGATAAGATAACGAGAGAGTTCAGTTTCAGAAATGTGTTAGAGCCAAAATCGCTGAGGAAAGCCAATATTTATTTAAGAAATATAATATCAAATCAGGGACGGGGGAGGGTGGACCTCACCAATTGACTTTTTTGTTTTAACTTGGAAATGTTATTCGAAATTATTTTTATCAAATATATTTTGCATAATAAAAATATCTTTATTATTAGTATTGTTA
>JBBMKC010235507.1:0-11216 GCA_037834085.1 Bipalium vagum | reverse complement strand
ATAATAATAATAATAATAATAATAATAATAATAATAATAATAATAAATTATTATTATTAATAAAACATTTAAAATTTCAGAAGAAATTTTTTTAATTTTAAAATTACGTAATTTTAAAATGTTACTAAAATAAAATAATTTACAAAACGTCTCAAATTGAAAAAAAATCAGTAAATCTTTGAATTTAAACCAATGTGGTGTAAAAAATATTAAATTTTAAAAATAAAAATAATTCCACTATACCAGCTGCCAATGACAAAATAACTCAACTTGAAAAAAGTTTAAATGAATCTGTATATGAAAAAAATAGTAATTATTAAAATTAAATTCATTTCGAAAACAAATAATAATAGTAAATTCAGAATTCAAATTTAATTTATCGATTTATAAATATTTTTAATAATTTCTAGTTTAAATAATTTAATAATATCAATAAATTAATCAATAATAAAATCTAATATTATTTCTATTTGTATTGAAATAAATTAATTTTTAAAGCTTTTCGTTTAAATATTGCTTTGAATGTCGCAGCGGTTTCTGTTTCATTAATTAAGGAATAATCTTGTCGATTAAAAAAGTAAATTATTAAAAAATATTAATACAAAAAATTGTAATAAAATTACTAACTTGTTCTTACGCTATTTTTATTTAATCATTTCAATAAATTTTAATTTTAAATTATCAATTTATAAAATATAGGATCGATACATACAAAATATATATTTATTTAATTTTACTTGACAAAACTCAATTTAAAAAATAAAATAAAAAAAATTAATCAATAATTTTAAAAATTTGTTGATTAGAAATAACATCAATTCAACTTATAAAAATTAAAATCAAGTTGAAAAAAGAAATTTTCTATCAAATTTGATTGTCCTAGTCTCACAAAAGGCTTAAAGATATACCATACGGCACAAAGACTCTTTTCGATACATTGAAAGAAAAAAGGATACATCAAATTTAACTCAAATCTGGGAAATTAGTTTAGTTTTTAACAATATCACACGAAACTTTCTGCTGGTCGCAAATTTAAAATGTTAAATGTAAAAACATTTCAAAGTGTTGTTGAGAGAAAGAGAAGAGATCTTGCATAGAAATTAATAGCGATTTTGTTGAACATCTAATAAAATAAAAGCGAACGCTCTTTATTTATTTATTATATATTGGACTACTTTCATGACATTTTAAATTATCGGTTAATAATTGAACAAATGTGTTTTTGATTCCTTTATATTTTTGGTTTTGTGATTTCCTTACCGCTTTCTCGAACCTTTCACGTCATTTTGACAACGTAACGATTAGAAAAGTTATATTATTGATTTAGATTAAAATTAAATTAGATAAAAATTTCGAAGAAAATATTCACAAATAATTACGTTTGAAGTGTCGAGCCCTCTCGATCCCAAATCCGTACAGAGCAAAATTTTGGACTGCCCTGTTTGAAACGATTGAAAATTCTCCAACCGATTCTAACCAACCATTGTCAAAGATTCGTAAAGGATTTTAATTAAAATTACTTCATATGGTAAATTTTTGTAAAGAGTGGCGTGTTTGATTTCATTTTCCGATAAAATACACGATGTCGTTTTCAGCGAGTCCACATTATTACAGAACACAATTGTCGGAGAACAAGAGTTCATTCCTTTTGGTTTCAATAACGAAATAAGCAATGCTAAAGAAAACCAAAAAATGAATTCAGTGCTTATTTATGATTATGCATTATGTATTATTTATTATAATTAATATTATTATGTTCTACTTTTCCAACAAAATAAAAAACCTTATTTTTAAAAAATTATTTTATTTAAAATTAAAATATTAGCGACTTTTTGGTGAAAATTAAAACTAAAAAGCAACCAAAACATGACCTTTGATATTCTAACCTGATTTCAGATGCTTTAAGGTTCTGATAAATTTGTGCGATACACAGGGAATCAGATTGTGCATCTCGTTGGATTCCAATATCGTAAACGAATCAATCTATTTTAAGTATTTGATCAGAGAAATTAACAACTCAAATCAATCAGAATTACTGGCACAAATTGTCCAAACGATTCGTCAATTTTTGAAGGACTCGTAGCATTGCACAATATTAATTGACTGCCTTCCGCTACACCATCGATGGGTTTCATTGTTTGAATCTGAAATATTTGATACATTGCTTATTTGAAAGATTATCAACTCAAAATGTTTTAAAGGGAGAACAAGGTAATTATAATTATAAATAAATCGATTGAAAATTCATTAATGACTAGTAATTTTTTTCTGATATATCGATTTCTATTAAATACAAATACAAAATTATCATTGCTGACGGTGAGATGAGAACAGGATCACAAGAACTCGGTGTACCTTGCTTCGGAAACACACCAGCCATCATATCGAAGAAAAAAGAAAAATACTTAAGGGAATTTTAATTTATCATGTCCAGATTTACAAAATTGAATGGAATGGACGAAACACAATAAAAAAATTATCAAAAAATCTGATTAGTCGGTTCAGAATTAATTTATTAAGAAAATAATGTTCTTAAAATATTAACAAGGTAATTTATAATAATATGCTTCGGTAATATTGCAGCTTACGTTCCTAAATTCATAATTTTTAATTCAAATTAATTATTATTATTTTATTATTTATGACTCGTTTGTTTTTTCACTTACCTAAGTCTGAAGGTAGACCTGTAGTACTTATTTTAATAGCACCTTTAAATGAAATTATAACAAAAGACAAAATTTTAGAAGTGTCGGGCCAATGGAGAGAATGGGTATGCAGTGGCATAGAACATGGCAGCGGTAAATTTTTTTTGGTAGACGAAAAGAAACACTTGATCAGCTCCGATCGATATTACTAAATACGCATATAGCATTTGACGAATGAACTGCTTAAGACGAAATCCCATTAATTGATGATGGTGTAAATACTCACTCAAGTTTTACATCAACACGATTTTGTAAATCCAAACGATGAACGAACCCATTACTCAGTAAGTGGCAAATATGTGGTGCAATGTAAACGCAAAATTCAACTCAAATTTTTAACTATTAATGATTTTTTCTCTCTTTATCTTCGTGAATTATTTAGCGAAACTCTACCAAGGAAACAAAACCAAAGCCATTTAATTACTCATTATGAAGAGTGACATTTATCCTTTATAATGATTATGAAATAATTCATTACAATTTAAAGTTAAAATTATGAATTTACAACCTTCAGCATTACTGATCCTTCTTCATGCCACACCTTATAAGATCACATCCCATTCCCATATCGATTGCTTGTGATGAAAAATGATTTTACTCCACATGAAACAACAACGAAAATCATTATTAATTGTCAATTATTGATTATTAAATGATACACATTCAAGTGTGAATTTAATAATATTATTAATTTAATAAATAATCAAATAATCCGAAATAATTTTAAAAATATATAATTACAATAAAAAGATCCATAAATTGAATTTAATACATAAAATCAGTAATTAGTTTAAAAATTAAATTAAATCAAAAAATTATTAAAAAATTTTTTGAGCTAATAAAGAAACTTGATGTCACTAGTGATAGATAAACTGATATGATAAGCAAATATATAAAAGAAACCAACTGATAATTTGGATAACACTTCTACCGTGGATTTCGAGAAAGATTTGTCTAAGAGTGCATCTGATTCGTCCATCACAACAAATCTCAATTTATTGATGTTTATGTCACCTTTGAAATGAAAAATATCTAAATATAAATTATTTATAAACTAGTACATTTTTCTAGAGCCGTTTTCATTGTATGTGGTGTGGAAACAAATATATCTGTGTTGGTATTGATATCCTATTAAATAAACATAAGCAGAAGTTTTTTAAAAAAGCATATTACATTGTATTCTTTTAATACATTGCAATTTATATTTAGATTTTGAGAAAGAGATGATATGACTTTCTACAAGAAATTAAATAAACGTAATCATGACATAGATAATAAACCTTAATTTGGTCACCCAATTCCCAAGAAGGTGACAAGATAATTGAGTTTGGACTGGCCACTGATTTTTCACAATGGACTCCCTTAGCAAGATTATTTAAAATAGGAGAGACGTATGCTAAGGTTTTTCCACAACCTAAATATTGAAATCTTTCTATTATATCAAAATATACTTTGTAAAACTATTACGTCACCTGTTTCTCCTCCTATAATTGTGTTAAAACCTTTGAGAATTAATGGAATAGATAAAATCTAAATTATATCTGCTGTCAATAAATGTAACATTGATAAATAACTTGAATATGTGTTGGATTGAGAAATTTATTTTGATTTAGTATAGAGACAATGTTTGTTTGTAATCCTAATTCCGAAAACGAACACTTTTCAATATTCCAGGCTGGTAACTTAGATGTCATGTTTATTGTAAAATGATCTCCATTGTATTTTTCACCTTTTCTCCAAGATAAACTTGCAAGATAATTATCATTGTAATCTCTGACCTTATTAGTAACATAAAAGTTTTTCCTTTTATCTCTACAAGTAATCAATGGAGTCTGATTTTTCTAAATTCAATATTCCTGAAAATCATGTCGTTTAAATATCATTATTACTTTGGTGTCTTTAAATAAATTTTCTAGATTATTTGCATATTTAAAAGGGACAGCAATTCTCTGAAAATCTTTCATTAGAAGAAAAACGAAATTGAATATAATTATATATTCTTAAACTATTCAATTATTAAAACAAAAATCACATTTTCTTCAATATTTAAAAAAATTATTTTGGAAAAACTTTGCTCGAAATAAATTAATTTTTATAAATAAATTTAAACATCGAGTATTTTTATTATTTTTATTACTTTCTAAGAAGTCTTTACTGTAATAATAATCTGAAACATCTGTAACTTTATTCACAGTACTGTTATTTCAATTTTAATATATTACTATTATCATATTTAAGTTACCTCGAGTAATATAACAATTAAAGACATTATTGTAATATAAATATTAGTATTCGTTACATTTCGGCATATTATAATTAACTAAATTTAAAATATAGTATATTAAATTAAAGTACATGTTTCCAATAAAAAAATTTCCGAAGCATTACTTTTGTAAATGTAGAGAAACCGATTTTTTCAAAAATATCAATTTTTAAGTTATTTTGAATACATGACTAAAACATCAGTAAAACATATTTTATTTATATTTCAAAGAACCAAAACCATTTAAAAAACAGTCAACCCCATGAACAATAAGATACTCGAAATAAATGCCTTGTACTCATACATTTATTTTTCATGACTTTTTGGGTTCTTCTTCGTATGCTTTCATAAAGATTTTAGATGTTTGAATCATCGCCCACTGCTCCCCCGAATTCTTCCACAATGCCTCAATATTTTCCAACCTCAATTATATTCAATTATGGTGACTGACCCGGCCAATCGTGCAGAACGCATTATTTGGACTTTTCCAAAAATGAAGTCACCAATCTTGACTTGTGTTATGAAGCTCTGTCTTGTTGAAATATATTCTGTGCCTTATATACTTTCAGTAACCCTTGTTGCAATACATTCTGGTAGTATCAAAATTCACCTAAACCTGGCATCTTATAAAAACACTGGTGCCATCTTCTTTGATTGTGCCCCAAACTTTTTCTTCCAAGTTTAATAATTTTCGTTTTATATTGTGGATTATACCTTAATCCTTGTGGTCTGCGGACATACTCTCTACTTCTAGAAAACCGTTTTATCCGCCTTTAATCAGTAAAAATCACCTCATTCCAAAAAAAATAGGAAGCAGTTTGCTAAAATCTCTTCACCACTTTAAGCGATTCTCGATATGTCGCTCATTTAAATATAGTTTTTTGCTGAAATTCGTCAGAAAAATCTATACTTTCTCAGAATTCGCTTAACATTACTAACAGAGGATGTTTAATTTGATTTCCAATCGATCAAAAGATCACATGCTGATTTCTGGGAATTCTGCTTGACATCCGAATAAGTAATCTTTCTCATCTTTTTGTATTTTTTGGCTTACTACCACTTTTACATAATTTTTCCAATGTTTCATGTTATTGCGGTTTCGTATACTATGTTAAACAGCATTCTATGAAATATTGAGTTCATTTGAAACTTTCTTATGAGACAAAGCATCTTTCAATTTTTTAATGACTAATTTCCTTATATCTATTGATATATTAGCCATATTTAACCAAAAAAATAATATATAATATACATTACTTAACTATGAGTTAAATGTTGTAGATATAGATGTTACTTTAAAAATTAATTTAATTCTTAAAAAATTCATATATTTAAATAACATCAAAGTTTTTAAAAACGCCTTATTATAATAAATGTATTTTAATAATTATAGAACATTTATTTGTAATAATTTTTAGATATAAATAAGTATAAAATAAATAAAAAGCTAACATCAGCATGTATCTAAATTAAAGAAATTGAAATCATAAAAATTCTAATTTAAACCATAATCTACTATTATATCCATTTTTCACAGCAGCCCAAAAACATATAGAGGGCATTGTATATATGTATAATATATGAATTTATAATGAGTATTATTGACATTATTATTAACAATTAACCGGATTTCGGAGAATAATCAGTGATCTAATTTTTATCTAAATATTCTCCTTCAAAAAATAATTTTATTTTAGAAACATTAAATTATGTGCACTTATCTTTTTTAATTTTAGATTTTTTTCAAAATAATAATTTTTAATTTGAAAATAAGTTTTCAATTAGACTGTCAAATAATAATATAACTGTCAAATTAATATTTAAGTCAAATAATAAATCCCTCTTTCCAAAATCATTTCTTATAACTCAATAACATGTAATATGACAATTCACGAAAAAAGTCACTAAACTAACAAAATTACTTTCATTAACAAGAAAGTATTGCATTTCTGGAAAAAGGAACAAAATATATTCACAATTTCAAATTTATTTCGATAAAGTATGAACAAATAATGGAGTTAAATCAAATTACGTCAAAAGTGTTTATGTGTATCGTACAAGAATGGTTTTCTGCGTCATGTAACAGCAATTAGACCACAACGTGTTGCATCAACAAGATCAAAACAAAGTCATCCATCATATATTTGGGAACCAAACTAGGAGCTTTGTGGCTTAAAATTTCGAAAACAAAATCACAGGGTGGGAAAATGTGCAGCCCCAACGTACCACCACCTTTAGATAAATCGGTCGTTGTCGCTCCAGTTGAATTTGATTTAAGAAAAACGACTCCAGAACTATTCTTGGACCGAAGATACTCTACCAAATTCTGGATCGGTTTATGCGGATGAAGAGCATCGTCAAGGAGAGTGGTATTTAGAACGAAGGACGTGGCGAACATTATACAATACTCTCTGCTGCGCAAAGAATCGATTCGCTGCTTGATCTCTTTCAATTTTTCGGTTTCCATGATCATCCGTTGAGTGATTTTCAACGGCAATGATGTCGGCTGGAACGAATGCTGCTTCTCTTCAAACATAAAGTCCGTGATCAGCGTGTCATCGCCTTTGAACTTGTAAAATTTGCATCCAAAATTATTTTTCTTCAAAATGATTTTGCCAGTCCAAACTCCTCTAAGACATTCGGACAATTGGGCCGTGGATTTTGCGGTTTCGATCGATACACGGGACTTCGATTGTGGCGAATAAGGTCGAGAAATCGATCGACGGGATTTCCGGTGGTAACGGTCCTGTTTGCAGTCATAGGAGAAATAGCCCAAATCGCTAAAATCTACTCGCAATCGTCGGTGCTCGTTTCCTCCAAGTGTTACATTTTGTAGATTTTCCACCGCTGCTGACGCATCGTTCACTGTTTCGTAGATAGCATAAGCGTAATTTTTATTTTTAGGCCACTCAATTCGCTTGACGTTACCGTAACGAATGATTTCCCGTTCCAAATCTTCAAACACAACCCACGGTCCCAGCCCGCCAATCCAAACACAAGTCGATGGAATTGGTTTGCCGTAGCCAATCTTTATCTGGCTTCCGCAAATAAACTGTCCATCTAACTCATGCTTGGCTCTGCAAGCCATATCCAACGTACCGTATTTGATAAATGCATATGCATTGCTTTGTCTTCCCATGGATGGTCTTTTGATGTCGATATCACTGATTTCACCATATTTTTCGAATTTCCTTCTCAAAATCTGCTCGTCCACATCAAAAGATACATTTCCGAGAAACAGAGTTCGTGTTGGTAAGGCATCATAATGACTCTTTTCTCGATAGCTGAACCTGGGACTGTTTGATCGAGATCGTCTTTCGGAAATTTCTGATGATGATTCATGGTGGGAAATTTTTCGAGACATCTTGTTATAACGAGAAATTGGTGGAGATCGTGATCTGCGATGTTGATGCTGAGGAGTAAATCTGTCTGATTTCACAAAAACTGGTGTCACTGTTGCAGGTCTTGAATCGATTTCCAAATTTTGAAAATACTCCAAAGCTTCAACAGCGGCAGCTTGATTTCTATATATAGCAAATTGTAATTGTAAAATATTTTCGTGATATAATTTACTTTATATTTACATATGCAACTCTTTCACCATTAAATGAGGTAATGCTAAGATTATATTCTCCAAAGCCAGAAAATTCTTTTTCAATAAAATTCATTAAATAGGTATCTGATATTTTACTGTTAATATTGCTTATACATAGTGACCTAATATTCCTTTCTTGTTTACGAATTGATGATCTTGAATGTCTTTCATACTCATATGAATTTTTAGAGACATTGATTGGAGAATAAGAATCCCTGTAGCCAGGAGATCTATTGTGTCGGGGCATAATTTTGAAATTCAAATTCTATTATATATATATTATAGTATTTAAACAAAATACCATTTTTAAATAATGTATGACATTTTATATTTTGAAATAAAAAATTTCAGGGATGTTTTACTTCTTCAAATGATAATATTTTAATTTTAATAAAATTAAATTTAATTGCACTTTAATTTGTTTTTCAATATTGTTTTTATTTTTAGTTGATTTCAATATTAACAGGTTAACTTAAAGACTTACATTTTTAAATTTGCATGACCATCATATTTATGTTTCTTTGAACTATTTAAAATTGTTATAATTATACCTTAAACTGGAAATTACATTTCACTCGGAAATCAAGCACTCCTCACTATTCAATGTTTTGTTCGTTTTACTATTGTTGCTTCACAAATTTAAACTCAATTTGAATTAAAAGTCCCACAATAAAACCTTATTCGCACCCCAATTGAATCTAAGCAATCACAATAAAAATTTATTAAAATTTTCAATCGTTATACAAATCACAACAAAATCTATGCGCCAAATTCACTATAACGAAATTCCTATATACACAAATTAACACAAGAAAAACTTCAAGATAAATATTATAAAACTAAAAGCAAATTCAATATCAATACAATATTAGTTAAATGAAATTTATATAAGGATTAAAACAAAATATTAGGGAAGGATCACAAAAAAAAACAAAAATCAAAAATATTCTCACCCGGAGTGACAAGGGATCTCCGGATCGTCTTCTCAGATCACATAGAGATTCTCAAGCTTGCTGGACCCCATTGTGAAGTCCTGTGGCATATTTGATAAACTACAAGTCATTACGGAAATCTGAATTTCTTCAAAAATATTCTTCTTTACCCAAATATCGAATTATCTTCTTCGCCAGAATATCAAATAGAATAACACTAAATTTTATTTTAATTTTTTTGGGCGTTTTCTGGGAATAGCTTTATATAGTCGTAAAGATTGGTTAGGTAGTCGAAAAAAATAATTTATAAAAATTATATAAAAGCACTTGGAGAAATTCCATGAAAAATTCATTAGAATGCCGATGGCAATAACCAATGATTTAATCATTGTCAAAAGCTGAAGGCATTATATATTCGTTCTCTAAATTTATAAAAAGATAATTATATTTTTCTCTCATATGATACTTAAATAAATTATAAAATTCTTCTTTTTCAACAAAAAAATCCAACATATCTGAATAAATTTGATTTTATTTCTTTTAGAAATTTTAAAAATTATTAATACATTTGAATTATTTCTTAAACTTCTTAAAGGTAAATCAACAAAAGATTGAGATAAATAAATAACTGAACATTTGTTATGTTTTCCTCTAGTGAAATACATTTCCATTATATGTTAATTTTTTTCATTTATTACGTCATCAAAAACAATTAAATTTTTACTTTTTTTATCTAGGTTATTTGGTGGTTGAATTTTATTTTTTGTCAGATACTGTAACTTATTTTTCTTTGTATATAATCATGTGGAGACTCCCACCTTCTGACCAACAAATTCAACCAAACCATTCAAAAACGTCAATCCAACCAAAGCAATCAAAACCCTCAAAACCCTCAAAACAATAACATTATTGATTTTAAACATTTTAGTGATTATTTAGTGGTTATTTAGTAATTCATTTGATGTATAAAAAACAATATATAATTTGTGTAATTTTATTTATTTGTAAAAGTTAAAACCCGGAGTTTGATTTTAATAATTCTTTCTCGTTTGTTTAATATAAAATATAAAATAGAATATAAAATATAAAATAATATATAAAATACAAAAATTATTTGGAAAAAAATTGTTTAGTATCATAAAGTTACTATAAATGATCTTTTCAGTAAAAAATTTTAACATTAAATCTAAAAATAGTAACATAAAGTTACTATAATTAAAAATATAGAAAAATAAAATAATATAAATACTGAAGTATTTCAGTATCAAGACACAAAAAAAGATACAAAATAAAAGCGAACAAGAGTTCTAAAGGATAACTCAGTCAGGAAGAGAAAGCGGACTAGAACCAACTATCAATATTTGAATTAATCAGAAGGGCGCAATAGACGGAAATAAACCCCAAAACGCAGATAACCAGAGGAAAGCAGCCGACTCTAATCCAGAACAATCAACGGACTTTTAAACCATTCGTCTCGGTGACCAGCTTCAAATTGAATTCTTCAATAATTAGTAAATTATTTTTATTTGATAGTTTATTAGATTTGATTATAAGTCTAAATAAACTTTTATTATTAAATAAACAAATATAAAATAATTCCTGGTTTCACACTGTTCGCAGGTGAACCGATACTCAAATAAAAATATAGTAATAAAAATTAAAAACTATAATTCGATTACGAATTATAAGTTATTAATTAAATTAAATAAATACTAAGGATT
>JBBMKC010235485.1:0-11217 GCA_037834085.1 Bipalium vagum | reverse complement strand
TTGAAAATTATAATATTATAAATTCATGCTACTGACTAAAAATCAGTAGTTGATACTATTTAAAATTTATTTTATTAAAATTTATTATAATTTTAGGATAACATGCTACTGATTAGAAATCAGTAGTTGCTCTTAAATAATATTTAAAATTTATTTAATTAATTTTAAATTAATAATTAATAATTAAAATGCATGATTTTAAATTGGCAGCACTTATTTATTCTTTATTTTTCGCCAAACATTTTAGTTACAGAAGTTTTTAAAGATGGAAGTCGAAGCTCAACAAAAAGAAGTAAGATTTTTTCTGTACCTTAATTGTTTTCAATTTTAACTAATTTTTTGACTGCTTTTTTTAGTAATTTAGTACACAAAGTGTACGCTCTTTATTAACACAGTTTTTCGAGCTACTAAACACAGGTTTCTTTTGATTTTTGTAAATTTTATAATTGTATTTTTAACATTTTTAATATTTATGCTCACATATAAACTATATATAATAAATGGATTTTTTGCCCTGGGGACACATAAACTGGGAGCACAACGAGAGTACACTTTGTGTCAAACTCAAATCATAGATTTTTTTGTTTACATAGTCAACCAAATCAATAATATAATGTTTCTGATCGAATCATGTGAAATCAGTTATTAATTGTTGGATTGAATTTTGATCAGGATTTTCGTGGGGGTTTTCACATAACTATAATTAATATTGACCTTATTATTACAATCTGGTTTCAAACAAAACCTTTAAGAGGCTTAATTTCAACATCTTAAAAAACAATTTTAAATTAGGAAGCGTGTTTTCAAAATTTTATATTTTACTAAAATTTGTATTTACAAAAAGTCGAACACCAAGAATGTCATCGGATTTATTGTTATTTTTATATCTATAATTTGAGAATACAAAGGGCCAATAGCATCATACCAAAATAATAATCAAGGTTTTTTAACCATAAGAGGCAATACAGAAATTAATAAAGTACAGAAATATTCCTGCTTTAAAATAATTGAAACAAACCAGAACATTTATTTTTAAAAAGCCACTTTTAAAAAAAAGTAAAGTGGGAATTTTTAAAGGAGCTTTTAAGCTTGACATTATTTTACGATATATTTCAAGTTATAAAAATATCATCGAAAAGTATAAGATCAGTAAGATTTTACCCTCTAAAAGCGTACAAGGTGGTGTTTATAATTGGGCAAGACTTATTAGCCAAACTTTTTTCGGAAGCTCAATTTTTTAAAAACAGCTTCTTTGAAGTGAGAATAGATTGCTTTGTTTGTTTAAGTGTACTTCACGAAAGATAACGAAAGATTAGAATTTAATAAAGGTAATCCTGGAGTTTAGGCGCGTCAAAAATAGAAAAAGCGCATTTTTTAATTTTATTTTCTAATTGACTTACACTACTTAAATTAGTAAGTAGTTTTCATTTTTACTTTATTACAATTTTTATAATTTTATAATATTTATAATTTTAGATGTGTTAATTTTTATTTGTATTTAATTTAAATAATTTTTAGGTTTTATATTTATGATTATATGTTTTATGTTTATTTATGTTTTAAAATGTTTAATTTCATTTACAAATTTACTTACTAGTTTCAGTTGTTTAAATGGAGCATTGTAAAAGCATATTCATTTTAAAAACGGTAAGATTCGAATATAATGAAAAATTCATTTCAATTTGATTCTCTCAATATAAATAATTATTAATAAATAAAATTTTACTTTTATGCTTAAAATTTAAAAAAAAAAGATAAGAGAGGCACACATCACTAATAAAAGAATTGTATAAAAGATGCAAAAAAACCATCATCCTAAATGAAATGAAAGTCGGACCAGTATCAATAAATTGGGGAGTAAGACATTTTTCGCTTTACTAAAGCTTGGTAAAGTGGTCTCAATGTGAAATGTTCCATTGGTGTTGAGTACTAACTTGGCGAAATAAAATATATAATAAATAAATAAATATATATAATTGCGGTACATTGGTTTGTGGACACGGGGGACGAAATTGCCCGTTGTGGTAGTTGTAACACTCAACTTAGGGAAGACCTTGATGTCATAGTACAATTACGTTACTGAAGGACCTTTGGCTTACATTCGGAGATCTGAAAGTAATGACTATATCAGGCACAATGTATTCGGCTCTGGTCGACGCAAGATGCAATGAAAAGTTGGCAGTTGGTTTGAATCTTTGTCTCATGAGGAATGGGAAAGTGTAAAGGTATCCGGCGGTTGAACATGAGAGGTACCAGGAGAACCTTTTAGTATCTATGATAGGGAACCTAATCAGATGCATACCTCTATGCAGGTAAGCTTTATTTTCTTTTGTGGTGTTTCAATTTTGTGTGCACATGTGTTATTTTGAAGTGGTTTCCTTTCCTTTGTTGTATGCTGTCGCAGTTCTATGTGTTATGTTGCTAAGCATGCGGGGTATGATGTCACGACCAGGGCAATAAAACAAAATAGTGCAAGAGGAAAAAGAGAAAGGATTTTCAAAAGAAAAAAAAATTTAAAATCTCTTTTTTTTAATTTAAAAAAATAATAATATTATCAAAATATATAAATATTAAATTTTAATTTCTCCTCTTCTAAAATGTCAAGGAAAGCTAAAAGAAACCGATGTCTTCATTTACATTTGTTATGGCCGATGAGAGAGACCTAGGTGTCTTCATCTTTCTCGAATAAGTATTTCAAATATAAGTGGAAGGTCAATGACTGTAGACAGTCAAAGATTGTCCATATAACATAACGAAAACGCTCAGTTCTTCCTCTAAGGTCAAAATTGGTGAACTGAAATCAATAATAACTTTTTCTATGTCCAACGCTTCCATCATTAATGTCAGGAAACTCAACTAAGCGCTGCAAGAAGACAGCTTTCATTTTTGGTCACTGGTTGGTAAAACAAATCACAATGGCCTCTACGCTTATAAGCAGTAACACGTACAGAATATGTTTTTCAATTTATGTATCACCGACATACCTATGGTTCCTTGACAAGTGTGATTAATTAGGACTGGTTTCCTCATTTCACGAGTACAGTGCTCAATCAAAGGTCAAAGTCAAAGTGAAAAACCGACTGCGAAATGAAACAGATTCTAATACCTAAGCCGGGTAAACATGATTATACAGCCGGAAATGCCAGGAGACCAATTGCCATCCTGAATAGCAGTTACAAAGTCTTTACAACTTGTCTCACAAAACAGATTGGACATTGGCTCGTCATACGTTGAAGGGTGCTCTGAAATAGAAGTCGTATCCTTTGGACCTTTGAACACCTTGGTATAATGTAAATATCAAAAAGTCTGAAGAAAAACGCTTATACAGAGCATCTTTTGCGACCGTACGTCATAAAAAAGATTTGGTATTTTCTGTTGAAAAAGCAAGTGGGAATGCTTTTATTTCTCCATTGCTTCAACAGCTGCGGTGATCTTTGGAAAAAACAACCTGGGCAGCCCTCTAATGTAAGACTATATAGACATAAAGACCACTAGCAGTACATAAAGACCAGAAATTGGTTACGTCTTTATATATACTAAGTACAGTAATGCTTTGAGAGACATGATACAATTTTGCATTTATGAAGTGTTCAAAACGACATTATTTGTTAAGAAAGTGTCTAAAATCCACCCCAGTGGCACTGACTCAAATATTTTTAAGTTGATTAGCAACCTATAGGAAATGCGGAAAGGCGCTAAGCAATCTATCTCTCTTCCTATCATGGCCCATCCCTGATAGTCACCAAATAGGAAGAAAACCACACAGTCCGGCCAATTCAAGAAGATCAATGGACTGCGGTGAAGAAAAGATAAAATCCGAAATATCAACAGCAAAACAAGCCAAAATCTTGTCAAAAACCACCTAAGCAAAATAACCAAAAACAACAAAATGCTCCGACTTCAAAATCCAGAGCTGAAACTAACCTCTGAAGAATAATCAAAGACCACAAAATTTCAGTAAAACACCACAAAACAAGCTGCCGACGTACCCAAGACAGACCTCTAACCAAAACATACCGGCATACACGAAAAAAACCTGCCCAAGACCAGACTTGTTTCAGCAGAAAAGATGGATCTTCACAGGTTGGGTCACCATATATGGTAAAGACTCGCACATGTATCCTGCCATGTACAGGAAGATCACCATAAATAGAAAGAACATTCCCCTTTTAGTTGACTACCGCTATAATCCGGATATGGAAAAGCGGAAAGTTGTTGGCTTCGGCTTTACTCCAACAACAGAAAATCCAAAACAAACGTCGAAACAACCACCACAACCACAAAGTAAAAAAGCCATGACCTGCTAAAAAACTCTACGAAAAATACTGACAAAATATTGATCTTGATGCCCATGTCCAAATCACTAACACTCCTCTAACGCCAAAACCACACAGGAGCATTATTAAATACCAATTACTTTCAAAAATCCCTGCCGCTGCCTCAAAATTTCGATCAACCGGTACTAAATCCTCAATTTCGAATCGCTATTTTCTATTGCACTATAGTATAAAGCTCATTAAGACATGATGGACATTTTCATCAGTTCTATCGGTGATCTTAAAGTGAAATCTAGAAGTGAGTTCGTCTGGTATATTTGATGTCTTGTCCCGGATGGATTTTTATTCCATTTGATTTCTTCCTATAATATCAGGGTTAATAAGGACTGGTAAAGATCGTTGAACATTGTGACAACACTAATTTTCAAGAAAAATATATTATATTTCATTACAAAAGACATTATTCGAGTACAAACGCGACATTTCACACAAAAATAAACAGGTCCGGATTTTTTCGAGGTCATCAAAAGAAAAAACAAAACAAAACCCAACATTAAGATTTATTTCTGACGAATCGAAATTTGAGCAATAATCACCATGAGTTGAGAGTTGATCTGAATTGAATCTTGATGGTGTTCAGTGGGTTGGCTTCAGCATTGGTTTATATCTAGGAAGGTTGTCCAGATTTTGGTTGAGGCTTTTATGTTCATTGCTCACTTGTGATAGCTAATTTGGTGAATTCCTTTTTCTTTAACCCAAAGAATTCGAGTGTCGACCAAGTTTCGTGGTACCAAGAACCAATAAAATCACAGATGAGTTTCTAATCTTATTTCATATGCTCTGCTGAGTGTTGCTTTTGGGGTATCGGGAAGTATTTTTTTTACTTGGTTGTCATTATCATTGCTTTAAAAAAGGGAACAATTACTGCAAGGGAAGACCGCTTTACGAATTTTATTACATGTAATACATTAAAATAAAAGCCAAGATATTCACAATGTTTTAGACTTTGCTGTTGACTGTCACTCGCTACCCATTTTGAGCCTTCGAAATTTTTCTTTATGGATCTGGAAATATAATGAGGAAACTCTGTTATCTCATTGGAATTCTTCACTGCTTTCACTCTCATTATCTAAAAATCTCCTGAGAGAATACAAAAAATCAGTACAAAGGGTCTTTTATTGATGTTACTATCACAAATCGAAATAATCAATCAATTTTTAATAATCGAGCTAGAGCAATTCTATATCATTGATCCGATCACATTGCAGATAAAATAATTAGTATTGAAAAAATATTAATTCTTAAAAGACCTAACCGATTTAATCAGTACCTTTCCAAGAAAAAAACTTCAAAATTAATAAAAAGCAAAACTCACTTGTGTCTTTTTTGCTGTGATTATCCCTCTGGCATCTGTTTGCCCTGGTTAATGATCGTCGTTCCGTCACCTAACAAAAATTCGTTAAATAATTATCAAAATTGAATCCAGTCGGCTAAGGAAGCACGAAATCGATACATGAAATACGTCTTGTAGGTCTTCGAAGTGGAGAAAAGCACGGCCATATAAACGGTGACTACAGAAATTATCCTTTCGGTAGAGTCGTGCAGCCTTACCACCTCATTTTTTTCGAAATAAAATCATTATTGATATTAAGTTAAAGGAACGTGAGTATTCCAGAAAAGGAGTAAGTGCATCCGAGTCTTTGATTAAGTTTAGAAATAACTCTGTTCTCATGATTTTGGAAATTGATCGAGATAGCAAGCTATTTGCAAATCTCCTGCTGCAATCCGAAAAGGCTGCGATACAAGAACTATGGCCTGATAACAACTTTCTGCGAGCTGACCTAATTCTGTCAATTTAAAAATCAGCGACTACCACTGGATACTGTTCTACAGCAACATGACCACTAATTATTATCTAGACTCCTGTTCGGTTCGATATGAAAAGGAAGAAAGTAACAGAATGAGTAAAAAAATTAAATGGTCTCATTAATGAATACGCTGGACAGTTTTTTTCAAAACGAATCAAAAAGTGAAGCGTAAAACGCAACAGAACAATTACGACTGCGTCCCGACATGCTTAAAATATATGGAAACAATTGAGAAGGAAAGAAAGTGCAACTAAATGCTGATGACCATAGACATCAACAGCATAAGAAAATGGGCGATCGAGCATAAGTATGAGAAAACGACAAAAATGGCTGAAAATGGAGCTCGGAAGGAGCCAATGAAACAACTAAATGCCGCTGAAATTGATAAATTCATATCAAAACATCAATCTAGGAAAAAAATAAAAATCCTGAACACTGAAATGGCTAAAGCTGTGGTAACCAACAATGAACATTTTATAAAAGAAACGGTTACCTTCACGGAGTATATGGATGAAGAAATAATCCTCTGCCCAGTGAAAATCACAAACAACCATAGGATCATGTTTAAATACATGGTAACTGATGAAGAAGAAATTATAATCGACCCAGTTATAATGTGAAATGCCAAATCAATAAAATCGAGGCTATGGTTAAAGAAATACTTGCAAAATCAGATTATAAAAAATTTATCAAGGCCAAGAAGCAAGAAAATATAAAATATAAAGAAAGGATAAGAGAAGCCAACGATATTGCAAAACAGATACCGACAATGAATATTGACGAAATGGAGGAGACGTTACTAAAGCATTTGTGGCAAACCAGAAATAAAAGGCAAAAAATATTAAGAGAAATTTGAGACAATCAGAAGAATAGAAAAACTATCTCAAATTTAGATCAAAATATCTGACAAGCCCGAAAAAGGTATTCGAAAAGATAAGAAATGATACGGTAGCAGTTACAACGCCAACTCCGAACTAATAATAATGTACATTCCAGATTATATAAAGACGTTATATATTCAAAAGATTTTAATTTCTTATTTTTTTGAAAATATTTTTTTAAAGAACCAAAAATAAATTTTAGTAAAATATTGATTTTTTCTTAACATTTTAATTACGTAATTTTTTTTTGATTCCGTAAAAAATTATAATTATGTCTAAAAAAGAGTTAAATCAAAAAATAATATAACCAATTAAAATGTTAATATGTGCCAATGTTGTTTTAAATTGTAAATGTTAATTTTCCAGTTGTTATGGATTTCAAATTTTCTGGTGACCCAATAATAGTACATTCTCAAAATTGGATCAATTATGTAAATATATTTTGGGAGTAAAGCCCTGGAAAAGCTTAATTCGATTGAAGAGTAAAATTACCTGTAATTATCGATTTACAATAACTCAAAATATACCAATTTTTTCATAAAACTATCCGCATATGTTACAGGAAAGGTAATATAAAATGGAGCTTTACTATCAAAATATTAATGGCAAAGAAAATAAGTAAAGATGAAATTGACATTGGTAATTATTGGTCACATATTTTCAAAATTATATTCAAGGTTTCTGTTTCAGAACTTATTTCTGTTAGAGACATTTATCATCATCAATTTGGTATGCAAAATGAGACGTCAAAGTGTAAGCTGTTTTCATAGCATGATAACCTTATTTTTACTTCAGGTATTGAGGAAGGGAGACTTATTCCAAAAGATTACTCCTGTGATCACTGTTGCTCTCACATTTGTTATGAAATTGTTCCGGTTTCTAAAAGACCTAAAATTTGTGCATTGTCCTCTGTTTCGGAATAGTAATAAAGTGACCAGAAAGCATTGTAATTAACTTTTTTGGAGAATATATCGTTATGCTTTGTCTTGATAACGTAAAGCTAATTTTCCCTAATCATTTGAACTTTATCTGTAGACTTTTGAATCACACTGCATAAATACCCTCTGGGTCTTAAAAATGATCAGACCCACGAATAAAACCGTAGTTTTCGATGGCGATCATTACTTTATATATCATAATGTAAACAATTTAAATGAACTAAACGCTGATCGTTCCTCTTCTCGTTAGAAGAGTCATTTTGTTGGAGCGTATCTGAACTTGCATTATCATGTTGAAATATATATTTTTTCATTTCCTGAATTTTTCGAAACATCGGAAATAACTTTGACATATAAATGATTGCATACAAATTCTAAGTCACCGCCTTTTGGTTTTCCTGAAAGATTGTGGTGGTATGGTCAGTGGTTATGAACTGCCATGGTAAGACCAACACTGAAAAACGTTGATTCAAATTTTTATTTCATTTTTTTATTTTTACAATTTTAAAATGCCACCCAAGAAAAATGCAAAGAATTCATTTATCCAATAATGACCCATGTCCTCGTTTTAATTTCCTGAGGCAAAAAACATAACGACTCGGATACTGACATGCATCATGTCAAGGGGGAAGAAAAGGATTTTGAATATTTTTTGAACACATTCTTGTGAGGATTAAGAAGTTAAAAATAATTTAAATTAGTTTAAATATTTATTAATTAAATTAATTAATTAATTTGTTTAAATAATTGTTATGTTAAAATATGTAATTTCGAAATGACTCTTGATACCTTGTCAACTGATATAAATGTAACTAACATGGCTCACCAACACCATCTGAACATTATCGCAGCCCAACAGATGCTAGAGAAGTTTCGAATTTATTAATTATTTAATTGAAAATTTTATTAAAAAATGCAAAGGCATTAAATACGTGGTACAAAAAGTCATTACTAGAACTTTTGTTTGTACACTGTGCAAATGACCCGAAAGCTAAAAGCTTTTGCAAGCGGGAAGTGAAAAAGAAGAGGAAATGAAGAAGACAATACAAAAGATGGACGACTGTAGAGCTGAGATAGAGAAGTTAAATGCCGCTCAAAAGCCAAGAACTCGACAATATCAGACCTATAAATCAGCATTAAGTAGTGGTGTACGATCAATAGAGAAGACGAGTATGGAAAAGCCACAAGTACGACTCGGTGAGGATAAAAAAAATGCAGATATAGTTTACCATGAGATGCAAGGATGTCCAAGTACCACAATGAAGATACAAGATATAGAAATTGATTGTCTCCCGATGCAAATAATTTATGAGAACAATCAAGTGAAGCTTTTGGACACCAAGAATTAATATCGTGATATTTTCTGGTTTTCATGGGCTTTGGAATAAGTTATGTTGAGAATGATTTTCATGTTGAAGGAATAGAAGCCGAGATTTGTAAAGTAGGTCATTATTTAAGACATTCCACGCTTAGCACATGCGATCGATATGTTTTAAGTGAGTGCTATAGAGCAAAACTGGGATCGTAATAGGCAACACGGTGACAGAAAGAACAGTAGAAATAAGCAGAGAAGATGTAGACAATTCAATTTATAAAACAAAAATTCCTCAAATAAATAAGCACGGAGTAGTTTTTTCGGTCGATAGATCTCAACGAAAAATCACTAAAAAGTTACTGAAATGGAGGTAGAATTTCTGATGATAACTCGGCTTTATTTCTGAAAGGATGCTATATTGCTGCCGTCGGCTCGATTGCTGATTTTCCACATGAATTTACTAAAGGTGTAATTTCCTTTACTTGTATCCGAGACTGCCTGGTACAGTTCTATTATTCTTGAACCATGAAATGAAATCTTTGAAATCATATTTCAGATATTTACCCTGTCATTATGTGATCCTTTGAATAACTCTTTGTTTTTGTTAGGTTCTTGTCGTCATTCCCCTTCATAGTCATTTCGATGTCATAGGGGATTTTCAGGTTAATAAGTGTGTATCTTTTCGCATGTCAGGTAAGAAATGTCTGCTTGGATAATTGATTCATCTAGGTATTTTCCAGGAATTTCAACAGGAGGTCTTTGCTCTTATCATACCGCATCCGCGTGAGTGGCAGTATTAAGGGACAGCTGTACTGCGGGCAATGTTGTTCCGGCTTTGAATCCGCAGTTTCTGCATGGGCCCAGTTTGTATATATATAATAAATAATATAATAATAATAATAATAAATATAAATAATAAAATATTTATATAAATAAATATTACAATCACTACCTGTAACTTCGACTGTCCCATGGTCTGGGAAAACGCATAGGAATGGATAAAATCCATTAATAAAATTAATAAAATAAAATTCTTTTAAAATTAAATAAAACTTTGGTCGTTTTTAATTAGGGTATTGATTGGTTAACATAGTATAACCAAAAATAGCAATAAGAGCAAATCAAGCCAAGACACAATTCCTAAATTATGATTTTTGAATAAAACAATTTGTTTTTGTTTTTTATAATATATAACTTTATAACATCGCTGGTTAACGGCAGGATTAACTGGCTTCGGGTTATGATCTTGTCATAGATTTAAAGGGAGGTTGTTCATAAATAACCTGTCAATCTCGAATTTATCTTCAAAGGTGTTGAAGTTTTCGATAGTGAATAAAGGCTGAAAACCTTTGCCTAAGTGTGGGATAAAATCTTCAATATTATGGATATTGATGGAAGGGGTAAAATCGACATTATCACAGTTTAGTGTTGGAATTATTTTTTCATTAGTAAAATAAATTTGTTATAATAAGGCGTTTCTTAAAATTTTGATGTTATTTAAATGTATTTACTATTTAAAGGATTAAATCTGTATATGCAAAATTTTACTAATGGGTAAATAACTTTTAAAAATAACTTTGTTAAATATGGCTAAGATATCAATAGATATTAGGAACTTAATCATTAAAAATTTTAATTTTATGAATTTCATGATTTATGATTGTAACACAAGATCCATCAATCCATCATTTTATTTTTCATCCATTTATTATTAATAATAAAAAACACTTAAATACAAATGCGCTTTTTAAAATAGTACTACACTGGTGGAAATAAAATTATAGCCACCATGATTTTATTGGTTTTTTATCCTTTTCTTTCCAAATGTTTGTTTGTCTTGTTAAATATTATGCATCATTTAAGCAGAGGTATTGGTTTACTGGGATCAGTTACTTAAATCAAGGTACAAATAATTATATTAATTTAATTGAAGTTTTC
>JBBMKC010235484.1:0-21562 GCA_037834085.1 Bipalium vagum | reverse complement strand
TTCAGTCACCAGGGAAAAATTATTGGAGCTTGGTTGGGATGTTTTATCACATCCACCATATAGTCCTGATATCGCACCATCGGACTATCATTTATTTCGATCCTTGCAAAATTCCTTGGTCGATAAAACCTTCACCACAGAATCCAGCATCAAATTGCACTTGGAGAATTTCTTAGATCTAAAAGACAAACAATTCTTCAAAAATGGAATTATAGCATTATCTGATAGATGGCAACAAATTATTGTACAGAATGGTACTTATATTTTAAATAAAAATATTTTTTTCTGTAAAAAAGCAGTCTGTTTTTCTAATAAAAAAACGCACGAACTTTCCGGACAACCCAATATATCATACCAATGAGAAAGAAAAACCATTCATAGCTTTTAACACTTATTTAGAAAATATTCTCCGAGTCTCTTTAATTACTCTTCCAGAACGAGCATTATCTTTTAGGAACCGACTTTTATTTAGACTTCTCAAATCTTATTGGTGCTTGTAAGGATTAAATTTTAAATAATATTAAATAATAAATAATAAATATTTTTAAAATAATTTTTAAAGTAATATATTAAAATTTAATCCTTAATGTAAAATAAGTTTTTTAATAATTTTAATAAAATTTTTAGATAATTAATTTGTTTAAATAAAAGATAAAAGGAGAAAGGTTAAATAATTTTCTTCAAATACAAATGTTAAAAAATCTTGAGTTTTTGAATTCTGAAACTGTCGATAACGTGGCAGTAACTAACATTGCTAATTTGAAAATCTTTACCTTAAAATAAAATATGAATAGGTTTCAAAAATTATCTAATTCTTTCCCGATGACAAAATAGATAAAAAAATTTTGTTTATCTAATTATGTTAATGGAAAATTTCATCAATTAGAATAAAGCCGTTCGTTTCAAATTCTTTAAATTGAGTATACCAAGGAATCTGGGAAATAATAATTGTCCTTTTAATTCTATGACTTTTGGTTGCAGTTGATAATAAAGATCGAAAACGAATTTTAAAAAATAGGTCTTTTTTAAAAACCAATCCTGAAGAAAAAGACAAGAAATCTGCATAGAGAAGGCATGGATTATCAAGCATTATCATATACAAAAACTAGTTAAACTACCAGTATTGTGAACTGTTCAGTTTCAATTTTCACAATGATCAGACAGTACAAACCAATTTTGAATATTTATACAATTTTCAAATTGTCAATTCAAGGTAACAGTAAAATTAATAATCCAAAAAATATTATTAGATTGTCGAAATCTTTCAATAAATCTGAAAATCAATAGAAAATATATTAATACTTCTTGACCGATGAGAATTCTTCTCATTTATTTAAACATCTATAAATAATGGAAACATAATTAAACACTGGAATGTTTCACAAATAATGGTTTTGTGACAGAAAAATCAAATTAATTCAAAAACTATTTCTTAATGTAAATATCTTTTTAAATGTATTTTAAATAAAAAAAAAACAACAATCAATCAAAAGTATATGAAAAATCGAAGATAGAATAAGATTCAACAGTATCTTTTAATCACAACTTAAATTTATTTTTATTTTAAGTAACCTAAATTGATTTATTTTAATTCACCATTAATGATTATATTTTATTATTAATATATCAATTGAATATGTGCATATTCAAAATAAAATAAGTTTTAATAAAAGCGTACTCGGCTTCATTAACTGAATTCGATGCCATCAATTTTGCCAATTTAAAGAGTCTAAATGAAGAGTCAAAAAAATGAAATAAGTCATCAAGATTATCTCGATTTACTTAATCGATGGTAAATCGGAACGAGGATCTTGTTCTGAAATGGAACTTATGTCCATCACATCGGAATTATTGAATAAGAAAATAACGACCGATTTCCTCAAAACCTCAAGCTCCCACAAATCATGCTGGGAAATCTTTGGAAAAGTGGAGAATTGATTCAGTACAATCCAATTTTGTAAGGACGAGTTTAAAAGATTGATATGGTCATTGACTGAAGAAAACAATTTTTTTCATTAATCAATAACAATTTTGTGAGATAAAAAACGAAAAATAAATTCAATACAAATCGATAATGTAAAATAGTGAAAATTTTATTCTGTAGCTTTAAATAGAGAAAAAAGCAATGTCTACAGGGATTAATATTGATGTTTTGATCAATTTCTTAACATCAAAATATCCTTTAATTTTCTATTCATGAATATCACTAAAATTAATACAAGGTGATCCAAATTAAATTTAAGTTGAAACATGTTTTTTGAATTAAGATTTTGATACTTAATATTATTTACGCTCCTTCTACTGTGTTCTTTTCATTGAAAATCTAGAACAAACCTTTTGTTTTACTTTTCAAACATCTTGAAATCACCCAGCTATACCGATCGATGAACAATTGAAAAGAAATGTCCGTTGATTGTTTTTTGTTGAAATGCCCATTCTCAAAATTGCCAGATAGAATTATCGATTTATTATGATGTACTTGTATTTGAGATAGGAAATCTTTAATTTTATATTTTAAAATTAAATTGTCAATTACAATTAATTTATAGAATTAATCTACTGACTAAAAATCAGTAGTTGGCTTTAAAAAATTTTAAAAATATCTAATATTAAATTTACAACTACAAATGTTTCAGCTTCTTGCTTGGAGTTTAACTAAATTTTCATATAAAACTTTTACAAAAACAATACCGACTTTATCAGATAAAATAGTGGCTTAACTGATTGCAGCACTGAACTGATCAAGTGAGAAATTATTTAATCAAATGCATAACTAGGCCAATCAATTTCAACATTTAAATCTAAAAACATTAATAATTTAATTTAGAATTAAAATTTAAGTAATAATTATTTAATTTATTGTGATGTAAATGTTTTTTTTTCATGATACTGAATCATTATTTTTTGTATGTACTTCAAACAATTCCACCAAAGTAGTTGAAGAATTTTTAGTCTGACAAAAATAGTTTAATGCTTAAAAATAATTTTATAATTCAATTTAACACTTGTTCCAATGATTCTGCAATTGAAGAATCCAATTCCTAAAGTGATTTTGAAAAGATTATAGTCAGCATATGAGTAGCAAATAGTTAATCATTCGAAAAAAAATCAAAAACCAATTATCAGAGGTTAACACAAATCAAAAAGAAGGAACGTGAAATCTATTACCATATCATGAAAATAATTCATATTTTCTTCAGTTTCTGGACGACCATTCATCTCCAATATTTGTGTAACCTCTTGAATTAAGTTACCAAATTTTTATAGTAGGATATGAAGGTACACCATCTCCTAGAAAATCTATTGTGCCATAGAAAATTTGTCTATCGGTTAATCACTTTTATATAAATATTCAAGTACTGCACGATGATTATTTTTTCCATTTTTGAGATAACGTCAAACATGCCTGCTATGAAAGTCACAGAAAAATTGATAGATCAACCTTCTAATTTTAAATATTGACCTATGAAATATTCCACTTAAAATTAAATTCATAAATTTACTGTAATTTTGATATTTACGCCAAGACTAAAAACATTTTCAAACATCCCAGAACCTTAATAAAAGATAACACAGCATATGGTAACATGAGAAACCAGTGCAACACGTCAATACATTTCTGATCAGTGACAGGAACACACCGGGAAATATTTATGAAAATGGAAATCAGAGAATGTTTGATCATCATTTAAGATGATGCTGGTGTCGCTGGATTTTTGTATCACGTAGCCTTGATCATCCTTTTGGGAAATGATTCTCTACCACTGCATCAATATCCATACCTTTCTTAAATTAATCATAACTTTTTCCTGTTTTACATAGAATAAAAATGTTAAGAAAATAAAACAAATCAATTATTTGTTTTTAATGTTACAATAGAATGACTTAAAAATCACTGATAATAGTTTAATTTTTATATTTATTTAAAAATTGAAAAATGTCTTTCGAGAATATATTTTCTTTGAAGCAACCATTTTCAAACGAGACAGAAATATAGGTAAAATGAAAGTGTTTACAATATGATTTTTGAAATGATAATTTCATTTTAATAAATAAAATTACATAAATGAAATGTAATTAAAAATTAAAATATAATTTTAACAGAATCTATTAAAAGTAAAAACAAAAATAAACTTACAATAAAAAGATATCTTTTTGTCATGCTTCCAGGCAATAATCGTCCCGTTTTCTGGATCAGATAAGGAGAATTGCAAATCCAGTTTAGAATGATATATCTAAATAGATACTAGTTAGTAAATGAAAGAAAACGATATCTGATCAATAAAGTAACAGAAATAGATATATTTTACAAATTTTTATACTTGGTTAGAATTGTTAATGGTAAAAGAATCAAATATTAGGTTGTTCAAAAAATAATGTCCTTTTTTAATATAGAACTTTGAAAGCATACATTTTAATAAAAAAAGCACATAGCTAATCAAAATAAGATCCATATGAATCAATAAACTTTCGCCAACAAGTCAAAAGTTTATTTATGCCATTTGAATAAAAATCTCTGGTAGCGATGAAATTATTGCAGGCTTGTTTGGCATCGTCTTGATTTCTGAAACATTAATCCTTCAGAAAATTCTGCAGATGTTTAAAAAAGTGATAATCCGTGAGCGAAAGGTCTGGTGACTAAGCTGGATGAGGCACGGTTTCGTATCCCAACAGGTTTTATTTTTGAACGTGCAACAGAAACACTCATTTCTTGAGCACGTTCTCGAACTGTTGTACAAGGATTTGCCTCTACCAAAGTTTTCAATTTGTCGTTTACAATCACTGTCTTTCACCCACGACCCTCATCATCTTCAAGCGTCTTTTCACCACCAAGATATTTTCTGAACCAGTGTTGAAGCATCCGCTTGTTACCTGTTCCTTCGCCGAATGCATTATTAATATTATGACTGACTTCTGCTGCATTATGGCTTAGTTTATATTCATATAAAAAATTGGTCGTAATTGTTTCTTTTCCATCTTACGTTCTATGTTAATTAAATATATAATTTTTAGTTTATATAATAAATTAATATTACCAGAATGTAGATTGAAATATACGCTTTTAAATGATAAATTAAAAAATGTTAAATTAACTTTTAAATAAATTTTCATGAAAAGCGGCATTATTTTTTTGAACCACCTAATAAAAAAAAGACTGGAAGAATAATTTTTTTTAAAATAGTGATGCATAAGTCACACAATTAAAACTCAATATAATATACAAAAAGTAGAGTCAAACTACAAAATTAACTTCAAATTAACTTAACTACAAATTAACTTCTGTTTGGTATTTTGCGAATCCTGTTGATACACTGTTGCTTAATGTGACCTCAAAGCCAGTCTGAAGAATGAAAAAGCCAAAAGTAAGGCAAATGCCGGCTGATCACATGATTATTATCAATATTTTTCTGACAGAAATACCTTCACATCAAAGGAGATGTGTGCAGGTGCACCAGTCTGCATAAATAATGTTGAACGAACTTTTCGTTTTTTCCTCAATTCCGGGAGAATATGATGTCTATGCATCGAAAGATAATGTTCACCATTCACAGTTTCTTGGAAGATAAAAGGAGTAATATTGGAATGTTTGGATACTCCAATTCACACTATCATCTTCTGTGAATGCGCAGGAATTGTGATGTAGGCTATTAGGTTGTGCGTAGACTAGATTTCACAGTTTTTGGTGTTTCTATCACCATTCATATAAAAATGGCATTCATTGTTACACAAATTGTTGTCCAAAATTTCTCGAATATCGAAAAGCCATTTTGCGAAATTGAGTTACAATAGTCTATCGGTTGATTTCAGCTCTTGCAGCAAAGTAAATTTGAAAGGAAACAGTTTCAGGGTTTTTCGAAGAATGCCATGGACACTGGACTGGGGGATCTGAAATTGTTCTAGTGGAGTTTCAGTCACATTCTGATACACTGCGTTTCAAAGATTCTTCCATTGATTCCACATCGATCATTTTCCAAAAATGATCGTCAAGATTTACATATATCATTGACACTATCCATTCTTTCCAATTTATCATCCAATATTTTTATGCTCTGAGTCGTGAATAATTCCTTTATTAGACCACGTTCCATTTTAAATTTGCGCAAAGCTATTGTTGGACTTTCTCCACTTGAATAATAACATTTTATGAGGAAAATTGGATCTTCAAAGGATATCACGATTTTGACTAAAATAAAACAAAATTCTTATAATGATTGAACATAATATTTCAAAATTAATTTATTAAAATATCATTAAAAATTATATAATTTAAAATTAACTCAATAAAATTAAGTATTCAAAATGTGCGTTACTTATGAATCACCCTGTATTAAAAGAAACGAATTCCGTCGTTTTACATGTAAATTAAAAAGATCAATATTTTTCATATGATATTTAAAAATCGATTTATCGAGTAAAAATTTTTGAGATACGCTAAACTTAATTTAAAAATTATTCAGAATTTTATGTATTGATTTATTTTCTGATTTTTTCTAATTTTTGTTTTAATTAATTTTTATTTAAAATACTGAAATAAAATCATAATTTTATTAAATAATTTTAAAATATTCATTAAAATAATTAAAATTTCAAACTAATTGCTATTACTACTTATCAAATTGTAAATAAGATTATTGATTATTACAAAGTAAGATGGGTAATATAAAAATCAAGGAAGGGTTGATCCTTGTGAATGCATAAAAGCGGAAACCCAGGTAAAACGAAAATAAAGAGACTTAATAATTACAGAAACTTAATATATAAAATTGGGCGTATCCAAAAACAGGAATAAAAATAAACCAGGTTAGTTAGACATGTTTACTTACAAACAACATAGATATTTAGAATATAAATAATCAAATTATTGATTAAATTATGACGAAATCGGTTACCTGAGGAATAAAGTGTTGCTCAATTGAATAAAAATAGGAACGCAACCTCAGTAAATTCGCCAAATCGTCATAGACAGCCTGAAAATATTAAGGCACAAGAATCTTAACAAGTCTACCACTGACCTTCAGATAGCCAGAGCGTTGACCAATGTGAAGGAAAAAAGTCTCGGATAAATGGGATTCAACTGTTTCGATAAATCTGCCCTCGCTCGGTAAATGCTTGACAGCCAGTCTGATATCGATAAAAATTTATGTATTGCTATACTTCATGATAATAAAAACGTGACTTCTTGGTGAATTGTTAAAATCATTCATACATTTCCAAGAAATTTATAAAACTGTAAGATATACCCTAATGCTCTTTTTGTGAACAATATCAAATGCTCTACAGTGCGGTCGCCCTCGTGTGTGAATACATCAGTTCCATTAATGCTATCATTATTAAAAACATATTATCCAAATCAATCATACTATTTAATAGTTGGATAACCGCGAATCTGATAATGTGATGCAACTTCAGGATATCTAGTAGCATCAATGCGACCAACTTTAACCGGGATATTTTTCACTTGGATTTCGAAGTCGTTATAAATCGGTTCCAGTTTTCTACAATATCCACACCAAGGTGCATAGAACTAGAAATATTGTTGTAAAATTTAAAATTAAGAGGGGTTTAAATTACTTTAACTAACCACGGACCATTATTTATTATTTCATTAAAACTTCATTCAATTAAAATATATAACTAAAATATGCAATTACTTGGAATCTAATTCAATTACATTACTAAATACTGATGAAAACCAAAATCCAAAGACATCTAACGGATTTATATCATTATTATTATTTAATAAAATTTGAAGACGTATAATACTTACTTAAAAAAATTAAAATCATAATTATATTTTAAAACTAGCGGAAAAATTAAATAAAGTAAAACAGTAGAAAATCAGCCAGTTCATTCCAGAATAAACAATTCAAAGATTTTCATTAACATTTATATTAAAATTAAAATACACGAAAATCTATTATTAATATTCTATTTGAGTAATTGAAAGAAAAGTACATATTGATATTTAAGTTCATTGATCTTAAATAATTTTTCATAAGTTTGTCCTGTTTTTTAATCCATTTTGGTAATTAATTATTTATTTTCATTATTTTTAATAAACGGATAGAATCTTTTGTTTGCGTAAAAAAACAAAATTTTTTATTAAACGAAAAGACCAAATTAATTATTACTATTAAATTATTATTTATTGTATTATTCAAATTTTAAAATCTATTATGAAAATTTAATTCCTCTTAAAAACTATACTTTACGAAACTATTCTTCGTTATTTTCTCAAATTTTTGGGCTTGTCCATAAGCACAACCTGAAAGAATATTTATAAGGGCTGAAAAATACAGATACTAAAAGAAACATTACAATAAACATAAAAATAAAATAAAAAGAATCTTCATTAAAATTTAAAATTTTTGTAAAAAATATTTTAAAATATTTTGAAAATAAAACTCTTAAAATTTATATTACCTGAAGAATAATTGAAATATTCTAGAATTTTCATAATAATTTCAAATTTTCTTAAAAAGAAATTTTCATACTTTAATTAGAAATTGTTGCATAATCAATGAATTTTTATTCGAATAAAAGAGAATTTTTATAAATTAATAGGTAACAAAGTTTAATATATATCTCCGCAACTTACTTCCAGTTCTGCAGAAAAATGAGGACCTAATTGTGAGATTCAGATTAAAAATAAATTTAGAAGTCTAATTCTGAAAATTTTAAAGTCCAAAATTTGTTTTTTATTACCACGTCAGAAGAATAATCTTTGAGTTGAATGATTCCAGAGTTATTTACCTTTTGAAAAACAAATTATTAAATATATTCTATTTTTATACAGTAGAATTGTGTTCAGATTTCCCATCAGTAGAATATTTCTGAGTGAACCGTAAGGATTAATTAATAGTCTGAGGATCAGAACGGGATAAAAAAGTATTGATGTTTTCTTTATTTTGTTCTTATTTCAAGAAACTTATTTAATAATATTTCATAATTTATTTTAATATTATTGTTGTTGACCTTAACTAATAATTGAAGTGTTATTGTTTGTTTTTCTTTAATATTAACTTGATAATTTATATCATTGTTACTTTTTTTGCTTTTGAATTAATAATTTTTATGAGATAACTACAAATATATGGTTTACTATTCTTTCTGAAAAGTTTTGCTAATTGTTTTCTATTTTCTGGTTTATTTATTTGTATTTTTCAAATAGTTTTTCATTAGCAATATTTTTTCAACTCTTGAATCCTAAACATAAGGCGATCTTGCCCTTCATGGTTAATTTTATTAAAAATCCATCATTTTTTCCCTTTGGATTTTGAATTTTATGTATCATTTCAACATCAGTATCATGAAGGTCTTTTAAATCTTTTGAAAAATATTTTACATCATTTTTCATTGCTGCTTGGTCAATTTTATTTATTAGAATTGAATTTTATGATGGCACAGGAGAATACTTTATTCTCCTGTTTCATAACAATTAATTTTTATGTAATCATAATTTTCTGAACGTTTATTAATATACGATCCAGGCTTGGTAAATTGGTACTCATCATTTGTTTTATTAGAAGGTTTTTTAAATTAATTTTTATTACATTTTAAATTTTGTATTAAACTCCTGGATAATTTCCTGCTGTTTAAAATTTATTGTTTTAAATTTATTTTTAAAAATATTATTTATAATTGCTAATTGTAGATCTCCTCTTGTTTAATATAAATTTGAATATGTTTGTTGAATTTCTTGAATATTTAAAAGTTCTTATTTGGAATTATGTATACTTTTAATCGTCATTTTTTCAGTGTTTTGTTGTTGTTTATTTTGTCATGATGATTTTTTTAGAGATATATTTTTTAAAAAATTCACAAAACCATTTTTTAAGAAAATAAATTGATAAAAATATTGTTGGGTATGGTCTCCGGTAGTTATTGCTACTCTACTAATGATAATAATACTGTTACGATATTAATTCACTATGAACCCTGTCGTAACGTTACTGATCCCTTCACTTGTTCCTATACGTGTACGCAATTGAATGAATCAAACAATTATGAAAAACACTTTATTGCTAAAATAACAATACAACAAAATCTTTCAAAATCAACAAAATGTCTACAATCAAATGTTTGTGTATAAAACGAAAATCAAATACCAGCACGCTGAAAAATATAGAATAATAATAATTAACAATTAAATAATTAAATATCAAATTGAGTAAGTGTCAATTCAGTTAATTAAAAAGAAATGAATAACAATTTAAATACTCTCACCGCTTATGACGACAGGTCCAAAGGGTGGTTAGCTGAGTCCAATCCGGTCCGCTCAGAAACCTCCTAACCGCACAGGACCCCTCGTGTGCTCCTGTCGCATAGAGGGAATAGATATAAATTTACAATTTGAAAATTTTCGGACAATAGCAACAAATTTTGGGTCTTCCACCAAATAAAATCAAATTTTCTCGATCTCTCTTCTGACAACCAAAAATATTAAGATCTATCTTTTGACAACCAAAAATATTAAGATCTATCTTCTAACAACCAAAAATATTAAGATCTATCTTCTGACAACCAAAATATTACGATCTATCTTCTTACAACCAAAATATTAAGATCTATCTTCTTTTTATTATTACTATCACTATTATTATTTTTATTATTTCTGACCCTCTTGTGGTCTTAATAATTAATTGATAATAATCAATTTAAGCCCTATGGTGGTTTCTACCCTATACTTTACAAGGGTTTTCAAGGATGTGCAATTAATACTAATTCATTATTTATCATAATTTCTAAAATTTTTAATTAGTCCTTTACTATATTAAAATAAAACATTATTTTTTATTCTTTTACCTAAGCCACTTAAAGGATTATAATTAATTTAGTTCAGACTAATACGTTTGGACTGAGCTGGATAATTAAAATTTCCTGATATAACCATTTTCTAATGAAGAAGTAGAATATTCATTCATTAAAATTAATTAGCACTTGAAGAGAAATTAAAAATTTACAGATATTTTTAGTTTGAACATACTTAGGAAAAAAAAACAACCCTCCAAAAGTAATTTTTATTTTTAAAGAAGTCCAAAAGAGGGAATTTACATATATTAATAGTCATCCGAAAATAATTATTAAAAATAGCAAAATCCATACCTACACCTCCTTGGAAAACTTTTCTAGTTAAAGGTGGATACAAAGTCCAACCGGCTCCTACTCCACCCATAGAAAACAAAGAACATACTAAAAAGTCAAAATCTCAAATTTTTAGTCCGAGGAAAAGCCATTTTCGGAATACACATCATTAAATGAATTAACCATTTTCCAAAACCACCTATCATCACAGGCATAATAAAAAAAAATCATAATCAAGCCATGAGACTTAATTATTAATTTAAACAATATAGAAATCCCAGGAAACCCCAATTCAATCAAAATTGGGACTCTGAATCTTGTTCCAACCAAAAAATACAAAGTACCTATATCCTTATGTTTAAAAGAAAACAATCAACGCCTAATATACATAAATTTCTTAAACAATTCAAAAATTTTACAAATCCACCTTAGTTTCTTCTTTAACTTAAGCTACTGAATTAAATTTTGTTTTTAAAAATTTCTAAATCTTCTCACAACTTTACATTTTTAAACCCTCTCAAAATTCTTAAAAAAACATTTCTTTTTTTATTATTTATTATAAATTTTTATTATAATATAAAATATACCAAAGAACCAAAACTATAATATATCTTAACTCACTTTTTAAACTATATTTATAAACAAAATTTTTCTTACCATGAGAAACAACTACATATAAAATTATACAATAAAACTTTAAAAATAAAAGAAACTAATCTTCATAATCTAAAACACACTCCAGAAAATACTAAAACAACTTCAGAAAAAAATTTCAGCCTTATAGGGACTGACCTTTTTACAGATAAAAGAAACCAAAAAAATACAAAACAGGAAAGATATACAAATATCTCAGAATTTATTACTATTTTTCGAGAAGAGCTTATAAAAGCCTTTTCAGATTTAAAAACAAAACAGAAGAACACAAACCATGAGCAAACCTCATAAACATAGCACCTACTATCCTTAAAATTGAACCCGACCATATAATAACCAAAATTAGAGCCATTATTTAAATTTTGATTATTTTGTGAATATTGATATTTTTGAAAATTTTGTAAATTTGAAGAATTATGTAAATATGAAGAATTTTGTAAATTTGGAGAATTTTGGGAATTTTGTAAATTTTGATTTTTTGATAATTTACAACTTCTTAAATGAATTTTTAGTTCATTTTCACATACAAACATTTGTTACAAAAATTACAAGATTTTTTATTTTCTTCTTTATGAACTTTATTTGATTTTTTCATTGAAATATCATAAGAATAAAAAGATTTAATTTGTAAATCTTGTCTAATTCGATTTAAAGTTGAAACTGAAGTTTTAATTTTCTTAGCAATTTGATCTTGTGTTAAAGTTGGATTAGAAGATTTTGCTTTTGTAAAATCATCTAAAATTTTTAATTTTGAAAATCTCCGAAAAGTATCAGGATTAAAATCTTGAACGTTTTTATATTCATCGAGAAAATACATTTTTTCAATATAAAAATTTTATTTTTTAAGAAAAAATTTAAAAATTTTGAAATATTCAAAAAGATTATTGAGCAATTTTATACGAATTTGAGAAAATTTTAAAAAGAAACGAACCAATAAAAGTTCAAATTAAATACACTTTTATAAAAATCGATTTTCTTGTTTAAGAGAAATTAGAATAAGTGAATGTTTTTTTAAATTTGTTATTCTTGACATTTATAATATAAGCCTATTTCTAATAATTTCCAATTAATTCACTAATTAAAGTACTAAATTTCTAATTGCATTAATTTTTTTACTATTTAATGAATTGTAATTTTTTAATTGTAATTTATGATTTTTATTAAAAAGCTTAAAGAAATTGTAAAAAAAATTATAAAAGAAATAGAGAAATTTATTAAAAATAATTATATTATAGTTAAAAATATTTGTTTGAATAATATATATATAATTTAAAATATAATGAATAACGAAGGAAAAGAACAAAACAACGAAAACGAAGAAAATAAAAAATTATTTTCTGAATTTTTTGGTGGATTTAGTTATAACCAATTTTTTTCAAAACTTCAATTATTAAATACAATTAAAACCGACCGCGATGATCTTTGCAAGAAATTGGAAGATACTGAAAAGTTTTTATTTATAAATATATATTTATAAATAATTATATCTAATTTAGGGATAGATCTAGTTTAATATTGGACCGAGATCAATTAAAAGAAGAATTAGGACAATTAAGAGCAGAACTAGATGAAGAACAAAAAACTAAAGAGTATATATTTTAATATATATAAAATTAATATCTCATAGGGTTATATTAAAAGCTAATGAAAATATCGACAATATTAAAGCAAATATTTCAAAACTAAGGGAACAAGTTACAGTCACAGGTAAAAAGATCGCTTTGGGGAAAAATGATTGCAATACAATTCTTAAAGATTGTGGTGACGATGTCAGTACCCTTGGAAAAACTTTAGATGACATAATTGTTAACCTGGATGAGGCAAAATTCTTAACTATATAATTTGTATTGATATGACTTAGCTGAGAGAAAGTTACGAGATTGATTTAGAAATCAATACATTTTTGTAGTATTTCTTGTTTTTTAATAATAAAATTTTGCATACGGTAGTATTAAAGAAAAGATGATTGATTACGCCAGTGGTTCTTAACCGGTGTTCCACGAAAGTTTGGATTTTGTTGTGTAGTTTTTTGTATTATATATTATTAGATAATCTAAGATTAATTTTTAAGAAAACTTTAAAAAAACTTTTCCAACATAAAAATCATTGATTTTAAAACTGTTAAAGGTTTTTTTTATTAATTACTTGATATGTTAATTATATACATAATTAAATACAAGCTAAACATAAATTTCTTTACCTTCAGACTACAAAACTGAAAAAATTGGGAATATTAATATCTAGATAAATCTATCTTAGTTATGTAAGAGCAAAAAAAACTTTTATCAAAATTTTTCTAAAATTTTGAAAAATAAAACGTAAAACAGTGTTTGAAAAATATTTGGCCGTTAACCAAAAGAAATTCTAAAGTTTATATAAGAATTGTTTTATTTGGAATTAAAAATAAGTTTGAAAATATTTTAAAAATTTGGTTTGGTTTAATGCTTAGGGGATAGATATGAGGTTTAAAAAGGATTTAGAGGAGAATGATGGTTATATAAATATAGAATTTTTTATAAAAAAATAGGTTTTTTGTTTTTCGGATTTGGAATTCTGTTGGGTGTTTGTTAAATGGTGTGGTTATAGATCTTCCTAGTCCTAAGAAAATTTCTTTTTTTTTAAATTATGGATCTTTGTTGGGATTGTTTTTAGAAGAAAAAATTGTGAGAGGTCTTTTTTTGTCTTTTAGGTATATGAGAAGAGTTGAGTTTGCTTTCTCTAGTGTTGATTTAATGGTTCGAGATGTTTTTTGGGTTTTTCGTAGAATTCATTCGAAAGGAGCAAATTTTTTGTATTTATGTACATATGTTTCGTGGGCTTTATTATAGGTCTTATTTGTATCAAAAGGTTTGTATCAAAAATTATTGCTAAACTAATTTGCTGTCGGCAATTTGATTTAAAGGCATGTGTTGCGTATTCTTCAATTGTGCATATGGCTCTAATTTTGGTTACTATATGGTCGGGTTCAATTTTAAGGATAGTAAATGCTATGTTTATGAGGTTTTCTCATGGTTTGTGTTCTTCTGCTTTGTTTTTAAATCTGAAAAGGTTTTATAGGTTAAGCTCTTCTCGAAAATAGTAATAAATTCTGAGTATTTGTATATCTTTCCTGTTTTGTATTTTTTTGGTTTCTTCAATTTTCTGTAAAAAGGTCAGTCCCTATAAGGCTGAAAATTTTTTCTGAAGTTTTTTAGTTTTTTCTGAAGTTGGTTTTAGATTGTGAAGATTAGTTTTTATTGTATAATTTTATATGTAGTTGCTTTATGGTGGTAAGAGAAATTTTGTTTATAAATATAGTTTAAAAAGTAAGTTAAAATATATTATAGTTTTGGTTCTTTGATATCATTTTTTGGTATATTTTATAATAAATAAAAATAATAAAAAAATAAATGTTTTTTTAAAGAATTTTGAGAGGGATTAAAAATGTAAAGTTGTGAGAAGATTTAGAAACTTTTAAAAACAAAATTTTATTCAGTAGCTTAAGTTTAAGAGTATGGTTTTGAGAAATTAAGGTGGATTTGTAAAATTTTTGAATTGTTTAAGAAATTTATGTATATTAGGCATTGATTGTTTTTTTTTTAACATAAGGATACAGGTACTTTGTATTTTTTGGTTGGGATTTTAATGGGATTGGTTGGAACAAGATTCATAGTTTTCTTACCACTGACTGCATCACGTATTCCATCTATTGTTTTATCATAACAAATTTTGACATACGTCTTTCTTAGACTAGATTCAGAAGGAACACATTTACCTGTGTAATTTTCTAAAAATGTTCGAAATTTTAAATTAATCAGCTTAAGTAACGATATATTTGGAGACAGAAATGCATCGCATAAGTCGAAAGAAAATTGACATAAATTCTCATTTTGAACCGTTGAAATAAGTTAAAAAAACTATGTGGTTCATGCCCAAATAACGAAAACTTTAGTTTATTGCTATATATTGTAAAATTTATCTTAAAATATAATTCAGTAACTATAAAAACAGTTAGCAAAAACATCCAAGGGCAGAACGAAAGCAACCAAATCAACATCAGAAGTGTTAACGACGAACAAGGAGCTAACCGCGGAAAAGAATATTAGCATCCAAAGTAAACCAGACCGATTTAAGATTCCATTCACAAGACGAGTATAAAGCCAGCTATTTTACGAGATACGGGATCATTCAAGAAAGGTGCATTTATAAAAAGTTATTTTGTCTAATCTTAATTTTATTATTTAACAACATCAATTTGACTACAAGTTGAATATTGTAAATATTTAAATAATTTTAACTTCTCTTCAAATTTACACAGGAATTAAATAATTGGATAGATCCCAAATTGTTATTCCATCAAAATCTCTTTTTTGTTTTCCTTTTTTAACTTTTTTGCTTCCTCTACGTCAAGTATGGCGGAGGAGCGCTTTTTGAATATCGAGGACTCATTTAGCCAAGTTTGCAAAAGAGTAAATCTAATCTTTCCGGGACTTATCTTTAATAATTATTTTGGAATTTAGTTTTGTTCAACAAAGTAGTGTAAACGGTTTGGAATCGTTAAAAAATAAAATTATTTTTTTATAAAATTCAGTTAATTTGATTGACTTAGTAAAGAACACTTTCATATTTTATAATCACGATTACAGTTTGGTTTATAATTATTGGTTCCAAATACATAACCATTATCCAGTCGATTTAAAATAAACATATTCATTAGAGCAACCTTTTACATAATCTGAACGTTACACTCAGTAAAATCCTTCTGATTTTAATACGAGCCCCGTTAAGTTTTTGAAAGGACAGCAAAGATTGACACTAATTAAATTAAGAAAATCATCACTTTTAAAAACTTAACACAACCAAATCATTAATACAGAAGTCTATTGTAACCAGCTTGGTTGTCTGAATCGAGTCTTGCTGTAAAACGACTCGCTTTAGTTAACTGAAGAAGAATTCTCTTTCAATTCTAAAACCAATTTCTACAAACATATTCGATTCCAATAAATAGAATTGATCAAGCTGATACATAAATATTTAAAGAATTTATTATCAAGAGACATAAAAACTATAGAAATAAGATACAAAAGACGATATTTGGTGGACGGACTTTTTGTGTCAGGAGAAAGAGATTATAAAACTCTTTTAACCATTATAAATTTATGCCCACTACCTGCATTTTCATTACCTCTAAAAAATAAAATACGAATTACCATTACCAGTGCTTTTGAAATGAATAATTGAATAAAAAAGAAAGACAAACTGTGGAGGGATGTTTAAATTAATATGATTTTTAAAAAATTTAAAGAACACGGTAAAAAATAGATAAATTTATTATCAAATTTTGTAAATTAAAGTTTAAAGAATGATTGGAATGTTCTAATAAAGCTTCTAAATTCCCTATAAATATTTCAAATAATAATTACAATTAAAGATCAGAAACAAAAATTTCAATTTTATGCAGAATATTTAAATATAAACTAAATTTGATAAAGACTGAAAAAATGGGCAGAAGAACTTTTGAATTAATTAATTAGTTTGAACTTCAAAATGAAAATTTAAACTTTTAAATAAAATTTTAACTTTAAATAAGATTTTATTTAGTTTTAAATGAAAGTTTAGATTGTCTGTTTTTGTTTATCTTAAATAAATATGTAAAAAATGTCAATATTAATTTTCTAATTTAAATTTATTTTTACGTTTATATTAATTGTTTTAATATAGTTAATATTTTATATTTTTAGAATGAATTTTTTAAAAGAATATATGAAAATAAATAACTGTATCAATGCTTATTGTGAAAATTATCGTAATTTACAAACGCATGTCACTAATGCAATCACCAAAACAAAAGTTTAATGATATTTGATAATGCAACTTGCCATGCATCCCGAAATTTGGGTCCAAAACATATTGGTATTCTACATCTTCTTAACATGAATCAATATTCAAATCTTTAGATGCTGGAAAAATCCACTCATTCAAGATTGAATATGTCTTATTTAAAATATTTGTTAGATCAATTAATTGACTGAAAAATCCTAAACAAGGTTAAACTTCATATAGATGACAATTCACCTTGTCAACAATTTACAATGGCCAGAAACACTCCAGGCTCTTTGTAATGGATTCAAAAGATGTTGGGAATAAGAAGGTTAATTTGAATGAGATTCATGAATTAATCAACAAACTTCCCGCTTATAATAAATTTTGATGCAAATGAATACGCAATTGTTGCAAACATCAAATCAAATGTAGATGATTTCGAAGATATTGAGATGACATGCGACTCAAATAACCAGGAAACTATTGCAATTAAGAAAAAAACTAAATAAGCTTTCACAATTGGATTCGTTAAATACATGTAAGCGATATTTATGGCAACAGTCCAAAGATAACTGGACAAGAATTAAAGAAATACATTCAATACAAAGGAAACTAGAAATAAAAATATTAAATCAAAAAAATCATACCTATTTTCAGATTTCATAAGCACGATTGTGTAATTATGCCTTATTGTAAAATTCGGCTCTTTTGTTTAAGTGCGTTCCTATTGGTCGCCTATTTATAGACAGATATATACTATATAAATATATATGATTTCGAAGATATTGAGATGACATGTGATTCAAACAACCAGGAAACTACTGCAATTAAGATTAAACTAAATAATATTTCACAATTGGATTCGTTAAATACATGTTACTATTCATATAAATATATTCTTAATGTTAAAAACCATTGAATACATTGCCGTTTCTTAAATCTTTTATACTTGTTCTCATTATTAATAATAATAATATAATTTATATTGAACAAAGTTTAAATTTGGTATATTATTTTTTAAGTATTAAAACAAATTAAATAAAACTAATTTATTAATTAAATTAAAAATTGAATAACACTTATATTATAAAATTAATAATTAATTTGAGTGTTTGTATTTTAGAATTACCTAAAACGATAATTTATGAATTTCAGTATTATGATTCGAAACTTAAATATGATAACAATATTGCTTTTAGATCACATTTTATTTTAATGAGATCCTAAAAAGTACTTTGCTTTTAATCATCAATTAAATAAAATTTAACAACAAATATTTAAAAAACGCATGCACTTGTCACTAAAAATAATATTAAGTAGTGTTTTACTTAATATTGCTGTCCTGTTTATATGTTTCAATAAAATTTTATAAAAGCTAATGTTACAAAAAGAATTTTGAATAAAATAAAGAACAGTTCCAAGTAAATATTTTATTCTTATGTATAAATCGTAATTCAAAGACTTCAAAGTGACAAATTCAAAAGATTACTATAGAAACAACTCAGGCATAAAATTGATTTCAAAACGAAATTCCTAATAATGAATAAAAAATTTATTAATAAAAATCTTATCTGTAATAATAAAAATAAACCAGAGTGAATTATTTATCTCTACAACAAAATAAATATTTAGACTAAGGTCTTTGTGAATCCGTGTGAGTCTTTCAACACAATTGAATAATGTGGAAACTTTTACAATGTTGTCTTTTAACATTTTGAATTCAATCTCAGTTTTGGAATAGACACTCCGAGCTGCCACTCTTCTATAACAATCACTATGGGGGTTTGAGTGATTTTTTGAAATTGGGAAATTCTTTTTTCAGACTTAGTTCATTAAATCTTGGACTATTTTATCTATTCAGATCTAATCTTGACAATGGCGAACCTAAATTGCAAAGATTAGATCAGGGTCCGCAAGGAGGGACCGATTTTGAATTAACAAGAAAAAAGGGAATTGACATTCCCATTGATAAAGCTGGTCTACAATTGATTGATCGTCTGATCAGAATAGTATATAAGGAGATGGAATCGCAGTGGATTACCATAAAATCCTCTGAGAGAAAATTGTGATATTTTGCGTCAGAAGATTACGGTGAACTACAACATTCTGCGTCAGCAGCCATGAATTTTTCTTGCAATTAGGCATTCTTCATGCCCTTTCTGCTACAGGAGCTTACGACGGGTCCTGTGCTGTTAAGTGGCTTCTGAGCGAACCGGATTGGGCTCTGTCGTCGTCCCAACTGGTGAGAGTATCTTCACTTTCTTTTCTTTGTTTTTTTTTAATTAATTAACATTTAATTATTTGATTTTTATTATTTAATTGATTATTACCATTTTATTTTTATTGTGATTGGTTATTAAACATTTGATTCCAGAAATTTTATTGATTATTTGAGACATTTTATTATTATTTTAGCAATAAAGTGTTGTTCGTAGTTGTCTTTATTCATTACTTTGCGTACACATATTGACAAAATTGAAGGGGTCAGTAAACTTTGTGAGCTAAGTGTTACGACAGTGTTCATAGTAAATAATAGCGTAACAAAACAATATAGCTTGGAAAAGGTTATGTACATAGATATAAACCATCAAAATTTGCAATTAATTTCCAACGTTTTGATATGGATAAGATGTCGTATCCAAAGAAATTTGAGTTCTTTTTTGATTCAAAGAACTCATTGCATCAATGACTTAAGGACTTTCTGGGTACTCTTGACCGTCAAAGGCAATTTGACATTAATAAAAAAGAATGGTAATCCGAGTTTGAGATGCCAGGCTGTATGGCGGATGCGGCAAAGTTTCCTTATTAAGAATTGCAAATTTATTTTGAGTCAGTAGGATAACATGATAATTTTGCTTATCCTGGAAAGATAATCAAAAATTTTTGATTGATTAAACTTGGTTTTCTTTTAATTGTAGAAAAAATAATGATTCCCGCAAATAATGTTATCTTGGTTTATGATTTTACATCTTCGCTAAAATAAATAAGCTATGTAATCAGTTAAAACAAGTACTAACTATTGATATCTTATCGATATATTACAATATTACTTTTTAGTTTTATTTTCAATGACAAATACAAGATATTTATAATTTCGCGTATAACAAAACGATTGAAACTAATTGCCATACTTAATATAAATCCACGTATGCTTTATTCTATCTGATAGCTCTCTTAAATTAACAATGGATACACCATAATTAATAAATATAAATTATCGTTCTTAATCCATACATATCATTGTTTGGACACCGACTTAAAATGATTTCGTTTTACATTTACAATCAAAAATGATTTTTGCCTAGTTGCAGTTTTGAAAGGAAAATCAGATTTAATTTTGCCTTCTTTCCGATACCTGTCCAACCACTTTTTAAAATCCCGAACACGCTGTATTATGAAATATAATTAAAATACCAGTAGACATAAATAAATTACCACAAAGTAATAACTATTGTTCAGAACTTTGTTTTATTTTAAATTTATATCATATATACAGTGTGCTACTTTTTTAGCATCCAAAATAAATATAAAATTTGCATATTTATAAAATATTGTTGATTATTAGAATGTGGTTAGGGGTAGGTTTTTCTACTCTCTAATCTATCCACTCAAGACCCAAATAAAATATATCAAATAATTGTTACAATATATGTTTATGAGGTGTAAGAGAGCAAACCACAGTATTCACAGACCTAAAAAATTGTTCAAGGGATCACACAAGCACAATAATTGCTTTTTAGTTCTTGCTTGCTAATAGTCTACTATGATAAATAATATATAATAATATAATATAATATATATAATATAATATTATCAATATAAGTAATTGATGCTGTTCTTGTTTTTTATTAAATTGGTAAAAACAGTTTTATAGGGACTTGTTATATAATAATTCTATTCTAAATTATAGGGTTTAGGTTAAGATTCTTAAGAGTAACATTAAAGTGTGGAGACTCCAGAAAAAGAAGAAGAAAGACATTTGAAGCTGTGATTTAACCCTTGATAGAAACATTTTGTATTT
>JBBMKC010235473.1:0-11217 GCA_037834085.1 Bipalium vagum | reverse complement strand
TTATGAAATTTACAATCAAACATAAAATGGAGATTTTTATAATCTAAATAAACTTTTTTAAAACAATAAATCCTTATAAAAATGATCTATTTGTATTATATTTAAAAATTCAAGTACCTGCCTAATACTTTTGAGCGGTAGTGTATGTCCCTTAATATATATTTAATTTTCAGCCCCAAAATATTAAGCAACCAAATAATTCACTACTGAAAGCGTAATTTTTACCTGATCCATTGACCCTTATTGTGAAGATTTCAACTTAGAACAATTTAAATTTTGTAAAAGGCGTATCTGAATAACTGATTTTTTTAATTTGATAATTATATAATATGTACATTTTTAAAAAAATAATTTTGTTAATATTCTTTTTGATCAAAAAAGGTCTGACTTCAAAATCTAATGATTGTGCTGTCTAATTGCAAGAAATTCTTCAAAAAATCAAATAACTATTAAAATTTTCATTTAATCGAACACGATAACACACAATTTTAAGGTCCCTACAATGTCTCAAGTCACACAACAAAATACCAAAACGTCAGATCAACACAATTCCCTCTCTAGCTCATCAAATAAAATAAAAAATATCAATTATTAACATAAAATTATTGTTATGAATTCATTTAGTTACTTGATATATATAAGAAAACACCTGAATCCAACTTTAGCTCAGTCCCTTCAGTGGAATACCCGGTTCTATTAAAGCACCTGAAAGTCACCAAACTCAACGGGGCTTGAGCAAAATTCCTGGGAAATATGAAAATATAATTTACTGACATATTTTTTGAGAAACTTTCCCATTGCCTTTAATCAGATCCGTTTTTAATCAACTGGGACATAAATTCAGACATAAATCAACAATAATCAGCTAAAGAATACTTCAGGCAGTTAATTCTGCAGTGTTAAAATATATATTATTATTATCGAAGGGATTAAAACCAAAAATTTCATAAAATAACCCAAATAAATCGTTGATAATAATGTCTTGTTTAAAAAATGATTTTCTCTTCCTAATTTTTTATTTCGTGTTTAATATAAAATGAAATCTGAAAATTTGATTTATATTTTATAAATATTTTTTCAAAAATACAATTAAGACGAACTTACATGTCATTTATCATTCTTTATTGATTTATTGTTGTTTAACGTTATTTATTATAATATATATTTATATTATTGTTCAGCCACTTCGCTCATCATACGCTCTCTATTAACGCTTGAACATCTCTGGTTACCTTGAAGCACTTTTCCGATTGCTCAATGTATTATAATTTCAGTATTAATTTGTGAATCCACGTGGAAATCATTATTATAATTATTGATTATTTTTTTATTATTTTATAATTGGTCAATGCTAGACACATTTGACATTGCTGAAGATTATAATGATTTAAAACTAAACTCAGATGTGAATGTTCATAAAAATCACTGTATCCATAGGATTTGATAAAACAGAATGTATGATCCAGATAACTTCATGGTCATATCTTTTGGAACTGTTTCTATTTTGAATTCGTTAGATTATGTAATATTTTTTGAAAAAAATGCATTGATAATCATTTTCCATTTGTTATTTTTAGCAGCAATCATTCCTAATATCCAGTTTTTGCTTATTTTGATCTGTTATTTATTATTCGCTTGTGCAGTTGATTCGTTAAAATTAATTTCGATATTTCCTTCTGAAATGAACTGATCTGTTCTTAAGTTGCCCATGGTAGAAATAACAATAGAAAATCTGTTTTATTTACTCTTTTACTTTAGTGATTTTTTGAGAAGTTTTAGTTTTGATTTCAATTTAATATGATGAATTGAAGAGAGTATAACAAATAGTTAAGTCTTCAGGAAAAAGTAAAAGGTAAAAACACTTTACAAATATCAATCTTATGAATACAATCATTTATAAATAAGGAAACAAAATGTTTACCTTCAAGTCTGAAATTAGTGAGAATTCACAAAAAAATTGGAGCTCTGACCAACAACGTGGAAGAAATAAATATACAAATGGTTAAGTCTTGTACAATTATCAATATTTCAATAATGACAAGTTGATAATTAGAAGGTTAAGGTCGAGAAAATGGGAAAAGTGCAAACAGTGAACACTCAGTGTTACTTTAACTTTAAAAGAATATTTTGGGAGATTGAGTTTCTAAAGGTTGAAAATCGAAATGGAGATTGTGAAAAAATTTTAAAATGTTAAGTCTTCAATAATTATTATTAAGGTTGTTTTTCTGTAAGGTTCGTTGCAGACATAAACTTGTGTGTACATAAACTTACATTGAGTGTGATAGGATTTTGTATTTACATTTATTTAGATATAACTTTGATTATAATTTTGATCACTTAATTGTTTCAGGTTTAATAAGTTAAAAGGTCAGTTTTTATTATGACCTAATTCTTGGTAATAGAATGGTCTGCCATTATAAGCAACAGTGGTAAAAGGTAATAAGATTAGAAAAAGGAGCATTAATAAATCAAATTCTTGAAGTTCTGTCGAATTAGTAATTCTTAGAAGTTGATTTCCATTTGATTCGAATTGATTCTTTACAGTTAATTAAACTTCAAATAAAAAGTTTATTTGTTCAATAAAAGAGGGAAAATTATTTACGTTTTATTTAAGCTACAACATTAACGTAGCTCATATCTAATCAATAACAGTAAAATAAATATTTAAGGAGCAAATAAGAGTTTAACGTTTGAAGGTTTTAACGCGTGAATTTAACAATGACAATTAACAAACATTAACGATTTATAACTTGTATTTAAATTAAAATTGCACAAATGCTTATATATTACAAAGTTAAGAGTGATTGCTAGAACAATAATTCTCTTAAGAAAAACTAATGTTTACTCTTAATTGAAGATTAAAAATCCTGTCGTACTGATATAAATACTAATATCTCAAACGTATTTTAAAAAGAAATAGTCGTAATTAGACATCATAAAAAAATACAAAAGAATTTTTTAAAAATAAAACAAAGATGCCAATCCAATTTTAACTTATCATCATTTAGATTCCTTTCATCCGTACTTGATAAGCTGAATTCTATTTGAATGTTGAATTTCCTCTCTAAATCTACAATACTTTTTCTAATCTTCTTTCACCAGATGACCACATATCCTTCATGCAGTTTCAATCCGTTTAGCCAGTCAAGTGCAACATAGACGTCCGTATGATTACGCTGTTTGTTAAGCATTTGAGCTAAACTGGTAAGTTCCGAACAGATTAGATGACTAATCTGTTAGGAAATCCAAGGATGTGAGCGTCCACAACATTCTGCACCATGTAATCGTCAATTGCTGCGACGATTCCTAGGACAACAAGCTTAGCATCAGCATAAAAAAAGGAATTATTGAGAAAGTTGCTCGGTATGTTCAGGATATTTTTACCAAATTCCGGACCTTCTCATCGTGAGGAGATGATTTGTATGTTAATGGTCCTGTTCCTCAAGTGAAATGGCAGTCTTGATTGTAGGAAAATTTTAGGTAATTGAATTTCCTGAGCAAGAGCAAGAACGCTTTTGCAGGTTTTGTGAAAATTATTCACTTTTTTCTTTGAGAATCTCATCTATATTTTGAAGTATGTGTTTTTCAAAATGCACCTCGAGATAAATGCATGTATCTGCTTTCGTAATTGATGAAATAGTTATGACTTCAATCGTCAATTGATTCTGCGGGATAAAGATTGTGGTCGTATTATTTGGTCAAAATTGCAGCCCAATTCATTCTGCAAGTTCTTCAACATTTCGATTTTCAAAAGTTCTTCCTAATAATTCGATATCATCAGTATATGCTAGTGATCATATTTTCATTCCATGTATGTCGTATCCCCCATCAATTTGTTCAATTTCTCGAAATATATAGTCGACTGTCAGAAAAAAAGTATCATTTGACTGTTCATATAAGGACTTTCAATGGTCAAATTTGCAGGCCCATTTTTCGATTTGGAGGCTCGTTCACGAATGATCCCGTCAATAATTACAACAAGCGAATATCTCATGGCATCAATGTCCGGACAGGAAAAAAGCTCCCGACATCCGTTTACATAGTCCATGGCATATAAAGAACTCACAGTCTGTCGTCGGGCCCTGGAGAGAAAGATTGTAGATGGATCCTTCAGGAATTTTGTTTGCCTCCAGCGTGCAGCAGAGTTTCGTGTTTAACCATGTTGAGGGTGCAGTGGGAATCCGATTGTTCTCGAGATAAAGAAGAGGATGCAGGATCAAGCAAAAAAGAGCGAAAAATAGCGTGGTTGCCAATGCTTTCGGTCCCAAAGAATGGGCCAATTGAGGATGGACCACTGGGACTACCAATGGAATGGAAACAATGCATAGAAGTCTCGGGAATTCCTCTGCATGAGGATAATCGCAGGCCTAGGCCTCATAAATACAACAGAAGGGTCTTGTATGTTGGCCCGCAGATAGGCCTCGATTGTATGCCCCCCCTTGTCTTCTATGCTGACAGGTATATTATCAAGAGCCAAGGTGGAGGATAGAGCTGGCATCTTCAGATGGGAGGCAACATGAAGGAAGAAAGCCTCGCGATTGAAGATTAGCCCTCAGATGCACTTGTATATCTGCTAGCCGCTTAACTCAATATTATGGACCTGCTTAAGATGCTTGTCGTGATTAATACTTTTGCCATACTTTATGGCGTATGTTTTTGTGCAGTGGGCACACTTAAGCAGATCAACAGAGAGGGCACCCGCAATGACCGGCATTTCTTGATCTGTGCCACCAAAGACGTTAATGGCACCAAGATCAATTGTCCGGTTCTGAGAAAGGCTGAACAGACTTCCAAGTCTCCAGGTTGTGCTGATGTGAGATGCACGTTGGCTGGATGTACCTTTCTTCAACGAGAGCGTAGGGCTTACTTTGCACGTGGAGGGACCAGTGGAGGGGATACAGTCCTCCGTTTGCACACTTTGGTCATAAGTGATAGGAGGCCAAGATATTTCCGTCTGACAGGCAACCTCACTCTTCAATGGTAGAGACGGATCACTATAGGTGAGTGAGTATTCCACCAAAAGGGACAACGACTTTGAGGGCAGGCTGAGGTCTTCATCCATTGCCACCTGGTTTTATCCTTTTTGTAAATCCATTACGGTAAATATTTTTGATCTTTTGATTTTATCAAACATTATTTCTATCACTGGTATAGGATATGTGTCTTTTCTAGTTACTTCATTAACCTTCCTATAATCTATACACATTCTGATTGATCCGTCCTTTTTTTTACCATTACTACGAATGATGCCCATGGTTAGGAACGGGTCGATAGTTCCAACCTTCAACATGCCATTAATTTGCTGGTTTATTTCCTCTTCTAATGCGTATGGTTGTCTATAGGCCTTTTTGCTTAATGGGTGCCGAATCTGTCAAAATAATTTTTTGTATATGCGTACATCCTAAGTCGTAATCATCCGTAGCGAATACATGTTCAAATTTTCAAATTACTATTTGCGAATGTTCTGTCAAATTTGGGATCTTTTTGATTGTTGGGTTATATTTCTTAATCATACTTGGTCGTAATACATTGATGGAATCTGCATAAGGTTCATTTGTTAGAGGTTGTAATTGTCCAATCTTCATTTTTGTGTGTATTTTTTTTTTACGTCAAAATTGACTACTCTTACTTGGATCTTTCCATCCTTGATCTCCATTACTTCATCTACTGCTCCATGTAACCATCGTAATTCGATGCTTGGTTTGAAATGCATCAATCCCTTTCCTTGTATATCTGCTGTAATAAAGTAAACTGACTCTGCTATCGGTGGTAATAGCAGATTTTCATGTAATAATATATTGTTCACCGCACGTCTGCGTCCTCTGCTGTCTTGAACTAGGATAAGATTTCCTGTGACTAAATCGAACGCTACCCCTTGTAGTTGCGATAGAATATCCGTTCCGATTAACCCGTCGTATGGACAATTTGTTATTACTCGCATGCCATGTTCTATCTTGTGGCCTCCTAGTTCGATTAAGCATACCACCTTTCCTTGAAACTCGAAATTTTGTCTTGTTAATGTTTGGGCTCCTGATGCTGGCTGCATATTGTTCTTCTCGTAATCTGTTAAAATTTTATACCGTAGCTCCTAAATCTAATAACGCTGATACCTTTCTTCCATTAATTGACTTTTATTACACTTTTGTCATCTGCCCTGCGTTTCTCCCCTATACTTGCTTTAATCATGTTTACCCTAGGGTTGTATACTGGAATTCCTAACCTAGCTACTTCTTTCTCATCAAGTTCACGGTCTTGTGGTTTCTCTTCCAGTTTTTCATCTGCATCCTGCGCCTTTCCTGGTATTAGATGTGTGAATTAATTCAGTCAGTTTTTTTTAATATTGTTTTAATAATATGTTAGTAATATTTTTAATATTAATTATTGTTTATTTTTTCAAAATATATTAACTTTAAATTTATTTAGCTTTTACTTATTATAATATTTCGTCGTATATAAAAGGATCCAATGTCGGATAAATTGCTGGACGCAGCCCGATTAATGATGTATATTGAACCGGCACCTTCGGTAATTTCCTATTAATCTTGAAACTGACTCTGTTGATATTCTCCTCTTTTTCTTTTTCGCTTTTGGTCTTTGGGAAAAATCCAGTTGTGAGAAAAATCCAGATTTGCCTTCATTACTACTAGTCGAACTTTCACATGTTTTTACTACCACTTCTAATTCGCCTTCCGGATCCTCTGGTTTTCTTTCGTGAAAAATTTTCTTAAGCTTTGTTAACTCCTTTCCATGGTGATGAATAATAACAAACTTTTCTAGGAATGGTAAACAAGCCGAAATCAATCTCCATTTGAACCCGATAGTCCTACATAATGTATATACCGACATTATTTGAGATTATCCCCACTTAACCAACTTAAATATCGTATAAATTCCGATAATGCCTTCCATGAAATTCCCAAATCCTGTAAATTTTCCCCGTATCTTTTCCAACAGTTTCATGGCTGCTTTCTTTTAATGGTCCGAACTGAATAGAATCTCATAATTTCTTTTATCTGCTGATCCTCCGTTCACTTGCATCACCGCATCCACTAGATGCGTTAATACTCTTTCCCCTCTTTCTGGGAACATCATATTCCTTCTAGCTTCCTCAATATCCTGAGTTTTATATATTTCCCCTGAAGCCAATTCGTCCAAATCCTCAAACTTTAGTCCACTCTCGATTTTTAACAATTCTAAATTCTTGTTAGAAATCTAAATACTTGTTTCTTTTCTATCGGGCAGGATGATCCATATATCTTGAATTATTTTGTATATGGATGACATTGTTGCTCCACATTCCAATATTTTTGGTTTTGCTTCTTTTTCTAACCAGATTCGTGTGACTGGTGACACAAAACATTCTTCATTTTCCAAATCACCGGTAGTTCTTTTGTGTATTCCTCATTTCTTATCAGCTGCACGTTTACTATTGTGCACTTGTAGCTACAGATCACCTCTCCCATCATTCTGGCAAAAACTCCTTTAACTGGTAGGAACATTGGCGCTACTAATTCTGGGTTGCTGATTATCATGGCAAATAAAGTTCTTAACAACTCCCGATTTAACTTACAGTCATTTGTGTAATCTGCTAGTTTCACATCCGTTTTACTCGCCCTTTTTGCTCCGACCATTTTATGATAAATGACAAATATCCTTTTATGGTTTGTGGTGTAAACTTCTGTATTGCATTTTAGGATTCGTTCTCTTCTGACAAATCTAATCATTTCATCTTTATCTCTGCTCACTAAGTCAATAGGCGTTTTTTTTTCCACTCTTTCCGTTATCCTTGATGTTTTACTTATCCTCCTGGAACGACTCATGCTTTCCTTTTCTTTTTCGCCTTCTAATTGTGTAAAAATCACTTTCTTCAAAAATACCATATCGCAATCTGTGAATGGTCCTCGGTATACTAGCAATGATTTTCATGTGACACATGTTGTGTGCTTGAAGTTACAAAAGAGGTGTGATAACATTTTCCCTCTGATCACTTCTAAAACTCCCTTAATTCTCGTAGTTGTACCATATAATCCGAATACCCAGTACACTTTCTCGCCTTTCCTGTATTTTTCTCTACCACTGCAGGTACCGTCTACTCCTATACTTCCTCCTTCGGTTATTGCTTGTCGTATTCTTACTCATATTTTTGCATCAATTGCCAATCCTGCCGCAATTTGAAAATTTCCTCTTACAAAAGCTGATTCACAATTTTCTGAGTTTACAATCACTGGAACTGGTAGGAATGTTGCTTCCAAAAATGCGGATCTACTGTGAACGCCATAGTAGTACTCAAACGTCGCCTTCTTCACAGTGCATTCTTTAACATTAGCCCTTCTGAATTCCGTTTCCTGATAGATGTGGTATTCCACTTCTCTACTCGTTAAATTTGTTGGATATGCCTCTGGGCATTCTTCGAGGTCTACAAGCGAATAAATTTTCCTCATTTTTGGTTTTATGCAGTCGTATGCTACCAATGCATTCGTTCTATTCATCATGTTTAAGAACATTATGATCATTATTATTGGTAATAGTGAATCATTTGTTGATCGTCTATCCTCCTGGGTTGACTATTATCTCTTCTCGGTTCTTCCTGTTGCTCTTCCCGCCTTGTTCTTTGTTTAAATTCTGACTGCCTTCTTGGAGGTTCAGGTGATCTTTCTGGGGTTGATCCAGCCTCTGGTTCTGATGTCTGCTTTTCTCCCAATAAACTTCGCCATCCTTGGTTTAATTGCATCTATGTTACAAAATAATCTCCAATCACTTTATTAGTTCCTAGAATTAATATTTCTGTATTTCGTCTCCCTGACTCCCGATTCATTTTATCCGTTTTTTTTTAAATTAACGCGATACCTACCATTGCCTTTGCTTTATCCATTCTTCATTCACATAATTGTTCTAACCATATCTCATCGCTCAGGCTATCTGGTTCTTCCACAAAATCTTCAATATCTGATAAAATTTTCGATATTTCCAAAAATATTTCTATTGTCAAATTATCGGGTTCTCCGGTTGTCTCCATTGACGGATCCATTAATTCAATCAATCTTAGTAATCGCTTCTGATCTCCTTTTGTGGCCTCATCATATGCTTCTTCCTCATGTTGTTTCCTGTAACGGTCAGCTAATCTGTGTAGATATTCTCTTCGTACAATTCTTTTAGTTTCTCTGCTAATTCCTTGAAGAAGTGGTGCATTTTGGTCCTTCCGTAGTCTCCCAACTGGATTACTTCCAGGTCTTGTTTGTCGTGGTCTTAGTTGTTCCTTCGGTTCTGAAATTTCTTCCCTTTGAGCTTCTTCTCAGGTTTGCTCTACTGGTGATATTCCTATTGGTCTTTGTAGTTCTTCTTCCTCGGATATTTCTTCTAAAACCACTGAATTCGGATCTGTAACTTCGGATCGTGCTGCTTCTGCTGTCACTTCTGGTTGTATCAAACTTTCTTGGCCAGTTTGGTTGATTAATTCTTCATGGCTGTTTCCTGCTAATACTGGCCGTCCATTGCATTTCTACTTGAACTGCAACGATTACTGTTTCTTTCTCTGTATTGCATCCAAAGTGCAATAAGTATTTGTCGTCTAGCTGATATGTATTCCAGAAAATTACAATGATCCATTCCCTACCCATTACTTGAGTTGCTAACGCTTCTGCCACTTGTCAATACTCGGCCTTAAAATCTGCGAATTCTGTGGGTTCCCCATTAAATGTCTTAATTGATAATTTTACCAATTCGTAATAAATTCTTTTTATTTCTTTAACACATATACTAATATCTTCTGATCTTGCTTCTCTGTTATTCTCCTCGATTTCTAAATGATTTTCTTCTTTATTTATCTTTGTCGAGCTTCTGTTTATAACTCCTCGAATATCTGTAACTGATTTCTTTCCACTAGCCAGACTATTTTTCTGAACGCTTACTGATTTCTTCCTGAAACACTATTAATATACCAACAACTTTTATACCTCTGCGAGCTTATCTAAAAGTTCCAAAAATTTATTAAAACGCCACTCAGGACTTAGAAAACCAATAAACAAAATCACGCGCCAAATTTCACAATTGCAAACTGATTTTTGAATCACGTTGGACTCACCAATAAATATGTTCAATATTTAGTGTATCAAAGTGTAAACCTGACTCCAACTCACTTCGTCAATGAACAACAGTCTTCTTGAATGCTTTTTAGAGAGCGAAATTATGGAGAAATCCTTCTCTTTTTATACTATTCTGGTCGACTACTAATCAGTCGTAGACCAGTTTTATTAATGGGAAATGTCAATTCCTCTTTTGGATCATTAATTCTAAATCGGTCCCTCCTTGCGGACCATGATCTAATCTTGGTAATTTAGGTTCGTCGTTGTCAAGATTAGATCGCTAATAAAATAATCTATTGCTTTTTATCTTTTTAATTAACTTTTGTACTTTTTAATTAGCTAAAATTATTATTGTTATTGTGTATTATGATTAGGATTATTCTTGTTATTTTGTGTACAATTTCACAATTTTCATTTTGGATGGGTGGGTGTTTTGGGTAAACCCAACAATTCTAATTTTTGGTTGCACTAGATTAGATTAATTCAGAAAAATGTTATAAAATGTAGAATTTTGCAGTATAATTCATTTTTTAATTATCAATGGATTTGGCAAGAAAGAAATTATAAATCAACTTCTAGAAGTAAGCGGTGAAGAAGACGACTATTTATAATTGGATTTATATGTTAATATTCAGTAAGATATTAAATTTTTAACCATCTCTTATCTGATCTGACTCCAATTTTTAATCAATAATAGTTTGTTAGAAAAGCTGATAAAAAATAAATGAAAAAATAAAACAACAGATAAGAGTTTATTAATATATATTGAATCAATTCCGTTGGGTTCTTCAAGATTAGTCCTCAAAATTCGTCTTTAAAATTTCTCAATAATTTTTTTAAAATCTACTAAAACCTTTTTAAAAAATTCAACTCAAAATTTGTTCTCAAAACCTCCTTAAACTCTTCCAACTCAGACAGCTTTTCTACTTCGTTAAATAGAGTTCCTGTGATTCGTTAATCATTCACAACTGTTTTTTAGAGATGTCCTTCCTCTTTTCTCATTTTCCATTGATTACTGTGAACACCGGGAATGAAAACAACTTTTTCTTTGTATAATAAAAAAAAAGCTACAGAATTAAGACATTTTAGTTATTATCAACATTAAAATAGTGGTCCAAGGTTGTTTGTTTAAGGG